>VZUI01066854.1:0-15468 GCA_013401135.1 Cettia cetti | reverse complement strand
CTCATCCCCCTCAGGAAGCTGCCAAGATTGCATAAGGATTCTCCAAAAAGTAGAAAAGGTGTTTCAAGATTTTTCCCATGTAAAACTGTTGTTAAGTTTTGCTTTCCCTGTATGCAAAAGAAAGTCTGCCTGGTGGGGTTCCTCAGAATTTTGGGTCTTAGAGGGAGAAGAAGAAACAATAATGAAACAGGGAATTAGGAAAAAAGTACGTCTTTCCATTTAAACTAAAGCAAAAGGAGCAACTGTAGAGCCTATGAAAAGCAGTTTGTTCTGGCTAAGGCAGATATTGGACATCATAAACTTAATTGTGTGGAAAATCTACTTAGTGCTCTCTAGGGATCACAAGCACATGACTGTGCTTTTAAGGGGTCGATGCATTTGAGTTTACAGGAACTGAAACTTCCAGCGAGTCTAGAAAAATAGATGGAAGCTTTAGATAACACAATTATAACAACATTATTGCTGCACTGCTTGTCAATCCACCATCCCACGTAAAAACAAATGAGCTCTGTTCATTCTCCCTCTCTTTTTGAGCTTCAGTGTAGAAGTTAGCATTGCATTTGCACTCACAGTTGTAGGGGCACAAGAAACTTGGTAGAATCACTAATTTAGTTCGAGATTTTAGGAAAAAATAATTACAAATCGAGTAGGTGAGTGTCCTGATTCTAGCCAGAACAGAGTTAATTTTTGCAGTAGACAGGAGGGAGCATAGCTAGGCCCCAGGGATTATTCTGTACCCCATCACATCATTTTTCAGGGAGGGGGAAAAGACTTGATTTGGGTTTGGGCTAGTGTGGCCCAGGAAGCAGTTGGGTATTGTTGCAGGGGTTCTGTGGGGTCTTGTACTCTCTGTCACTAATATTGGTTATTAGTTAGTTTTCTTATCTGATTGCTGTTTCCAGTAAATTGTTCCTATCTTAACCTGTGATCTTTACCTTTTGTGCCTCCAACTCCTCTTTCCATCTTGGAGCAGGGGGACTGGGAGGGCAAGGAGGGAGGGAGTGGGTGACAAGTGGCTTGGAGTGGTTTCAGTGGGAACACTAGATTGGAGAATACCATCCCTAAACCATGACAGTGAGAAAAAAGAGGATAGGAGGAAATATGAACAGCTAAAAAAGTATTTGAGCCTTAGGGATTGATAGCACTATGATTGGCTTATGTATGAACATTTAAGTTAAATAGTACAACAGAAGTGGCTGGAGGAGAGAGAAATCCCAGAGCTGGGGAAGAATCTCTTTGGACGTGACTATGATATAAAATGGGGATAAACAGAAGAGGAAAACCTGTGCAGACATAGAGAAAGAAAGCTGTTGGTGTGTGCCAAAGGTTTAGAAGTCTCTCTCCATCCCCCGTGCATCCCTTCTCGGGCTGCCTCTGCCCTGTGGCTTTAGGTGTCATTGCAGCCACTTTCAGTTCCTGAGCTCCCTGTATTCTCCCTGTGTCTGGGTGCTGAGCTGCCTGGTGACAGCGTTGCTGTCAGTGCAGTACGGGCTCTGCTTGCATCTGGTGTGGGGAGCACATGAAGAGTTTCAGTTGGGGTTAAAAAAGAAAGAAATGCAGTCCTGTTCCCAGGCAGGGTCACCATGCACAGGGCTGGCTCAGGAGCAGCAAGTACCCACAGGGCTGTGCTTGGCTTCAATAACAACCACTGCAGTGTTTGAAAAGGTTCTGACCCGGCTTTTGGAAGTGTTCACACAGGAGGTTTTAGTGATGGTTTTTGTCTTCCTCAAAATTTTGTGTCTTGAGTCACCAAACTATCTCCTTAGGGAGCTTGCAGATGATTTATCTGTGCTAAGTGCTGCTTGTGCTAGCAGAGGCAGGAGACAAAGTTTCAGTGAAAGACTTGTGCCTTGCCTTCTCCACAGAAATTATGATACAGTCCCTCTTTTCCCTCTTCTGCCTCTTTTTTTTTTTTTTTTTTTGATTGAGAACTTGTTGATCTTGATACTGTTCTTTCCCTGATGTTTCAAGAGAGGCAGTAGCAAAATCTGGATTTCTCCTGAGAAGTAGAAAATGTGTCTTGGCTAGGAATACAGATCTACCCTTCTCTGGGCTTATTTTGAACAGAAATCAAATGATCCTGAGACCTTGCACAAAGTCATTCTTGAAAAATTCCCTTTTAGCTCCCTGCATGTGAACAGTGTACCTGGTATCAATACGAGCCATTGTTACTGGCTGTGGCCGGTGTCATGCTGATAGTGAACCAGTGAAAATTTTTCTAGTATTTGTATAAATATTTTTTTCATGTGCATTGAGTGGATGGCAGTTTCTCACTGGCAGTTTCCAATGACATGGGTGTTTGTGGAGAGAAAAAGGTAACCTCTGCCTTACTCTGAATCTCTGGAATCTTGCACTTGAAGCACAAAATAAACACATGCTAAATGCAGGTGGAGCAAATGATAGCTGGCTGGAGTGTGTCTCGCTCCCCAGGAGCTCTGCTGGCACAGATGGCAGCAGCTTGCCTCTCACTGCTGAATGAAGTTACAAAGGTACTGCTTGACAAGGGGATTAAGAGAGACTGTCTTAAGAAGTCAGGCCAGGAAAGAAAGCCTTAGAATTTCAAATTGGTGAAATACTAAGACTAATCTAAGGAAGGAATGGATCTATATCCAGAACATCTTAATAGAGCTTTAGGTCCTGCCCTCTCAGTTGGGTTTCTTTTTCTGTCAGATTGTGGGAACGGTTTGGGTGAGAACTGGATAAAATGTTTGGACTGAAGCTTTCCTGTCTCCCTCCCAGCCTGTGCCAACAGCACTGGCTCAGGTTGACCGTGAAAAGATCTACCAGTGGATCAATGAGCTGTCCAGCCCTGAGACACGGGAGAATGCACTGCTGGAGCTGAGCAAGAAGCGTGAGTCTGTGCCTGACCTTGCCCCAATGCTGTGGCACTCGTTTGGCACAATCGCAGCACTCCTTCAGGTGGGTGGGGCTGTCTGGCCGTGTCTTTGTTCCGTGGTGCAGCATTAGCATGTTGCAGAGCTTGTGAGTCCATGAGGTGGATCTGGGAAGGAACTGCTGGGATCCCTTATTACCAGTGCTTGGGAGTATGGTCTTTGTTGGATCATGTGGTGAGGGGAGCAGGTTTGAATGCACTCCTGTGACTCTGTGTCAAATTGACTCTGACCCAGCTCTGCCCTTGCCTGGTGGCTGCCATGAAAGTGATGCTTAGTGAAAGCAGATTGTTATCTGCTGTCACTGCACTTCCTTGGCAGGCAAGAGCTTTCGTGTAGCTTTCTGATATTTTTTTCTCCTTTAATTTTCCACTCTCTGTTAATTTTTAGGAAATTGTAAATATTTATCCATCAATCAACCCACCGACTTTGACAGCCCATCAGTCCAACAGAGTCTGCAATGCTTTAGCTCTACTACAGTGTGTTGCATCACACCCTGAAACAAGGTAAGTGTGTCCAAGCTGTGTGAGTTTTCTGAGCTGTTGATATTGACACCTCAGCCCATGTGTTTGACTTTAGAAGTACTTTAGCTCCTTTCTCTTTTTTTACTTGAGAGAAGTGAAACAAACAACCAGAGCTGATTGATAGGCAGCTCCCTGCTGCTTTTGTTTGTTTGCATGGTTTATCAAGATGACAGCTTTATGATCCTAAGTGTATTGCATTCTGTGGATCATCCTGAGATCTTGCAAACTCTTAGACCGTTGGGTTGTGGCAGCTTCTGTGAGGTCAGCCAGAGCTAAGTGTACCTTTGTGTTGAGTGCTGTGTGCAAGGATCCTTGAGCTTGCAGTTATTTAGACAAGGAGCTTGGTTACAGCACAGTTAATAATGCCAAGTTGTGGGTTCTATCCCCATATGGGCACTCACTTAAGAGCTGGACTCCATGATCCTTGTGGGTCTCTTCCAACTTAGAATATTCTGTGAAATCAGAAAAGAACTCCTTAAACTTCAGCTTACAGTTTTTTAGACAAGCTGTTGAAAGGGTGGAATGAACAGGACTGTCCTTCCCAGGCAAGTGTGAGGCAAGGGAGCAATAGCAGAGCCATTTTTGGAATCCTCAGCCAGTGTCTGACTTCATGTTTTCTCTATCTGTGCCCAGCCTGTGTCAGCAGGGAAAAATATGATGTTGGTTCAGCCAAAATCAGTAGCTAAAACTCAGAAGGAAACTACCCAGAGATCCACAATCTCATGCTTCTGTTAGGGCTGAGCAGCAGCATAGCTGAAGTTGTTTTTGAGCTGCTGCAAAGCAGTGTTAAACAGCAACCCTCCATGAAATGAAATCCAAAGAAATAGTTTTACTTGACTCACCTTTACATTTAAAGTTTGAAAACTGAGAATGGATGAAGTATTTTGGATGATTGTGCAACAGAGCTTCCCTCTGTTAGCAGAGCAACCCCCAGCATTCTACCTGCAGTCTTTACTTTTCACTACTGCCAGAAGGCCATGTGAGGACTCTTGGGGAGAGGAGTTGGTACACATTTAAACTCTGGTGATGCCTAAAGCCCAGCCAGTCTATATTTCTGAGAGGTACTTTTCACAGGCATTGTGGCTGATGATCCTTGCCATTGGGGACCTGCAGGGTGAAATGCAGCAATGAATGTACAAAACAGAGAGTCTGGGTGGCAGGAGGAGGTAATAAAAACAACAGGGTGTGCTCAGTTCCTGGTCAGCTGAGGCAGGAATGCAGGGAATTGACAGATCAGGTGTTAGGTTTTGTGCTGTGCCCAGTGCAGGATTTGCTTCGTGCCTTTCCATCAGAGTATTAACTGTTCTCCACTTTTGAGGAGCAGTAGCAATGGGGTCCTCCAGAAATAATCTGAGGCTCTGTGTGGTAATGTTACATTGTGTGCTCACTTTGTTTTCCTTGTTGTTCACATGTCTCTCTTTCCTCCAGATCAGCTTTTCTGGCAGCTCATATTCCTCTCTTCCTGTACCCCTTCCTGCACACGGTCAGCAAGACCCGTCCGTTTGAGTACCTGCGGCTCACAAGCCTCGGGGTCATTGGTAAGCAGCCACACTGATGCTGCAGCACACATCTCTTACTGAGTTAGAGCAGGTCATGCTGTGGGCATAGAGACCTACGTGACCCAAATCAGAGGTCTCTTCTTTCGGGATTTTCCAAGTCCTGTAGTAGTGAGAAAAGGAGCTGCTCCTTTTCCATTATGGAGGCAGACTCCTCTTCCTTTTCACTTATTAAAAAATCCACTGAAATCTAAATGCATTGCCAAAAGTCTGTTTCTTTGAGTACAAGTACTTGCAGGCTTGTACCTTCACCCTCAGCCCTCCCAGCTAGGCACTGGGATGGGTGGGTGCAGGCTGGGCTTTCTTTGACCCAAAGAAAGTCATTGATTGATTGGGTGTATTTTCCCTGTCTTCCCCTTATCCTGTTTTGGTTTTTTATTTTTCTGTTTTCTTTCTGCCCAAATAATTTTTTTCTCAATGCATAAAGAGTCTTAAAATGTCTTAAAATGCATTTCTTCCTCCCAGAGGTTTCTGTGGGTGCCATGATCCTCTTGTGTTTGCGTTACCACTGAGGGAGAGCCGAGTGCATCCCCTTCCTGAAAAATAAACAACCCCCAAACCCATTACTTTTACACTTATTAATTTTACCCTGCCAGAATGATTTCTTCTGCAGCCACGTGCTGCAGCATGTCTAGATGACAGTTGCTCTGCCTGGCATTCAGGCTGAGTGGTTTCTGGGGAGGGCAGAACACAGGCCCTCTTTGAAAGGTGAGTTTTTTTGGAAACAGTTTGTCATTTACTGATTTTGTGTTTTGTTTTTACTTCAAGGGGCCTTGGTGAAAACTGACGAGCAAGAAGTGATAAATTTCTTATTGACAACAGAAATTATCCCCCTGTGCTTACGTATTATGGAGTCTGGCAGTGAGCTCTCCAAAACGGTACCTTTTTTTTGTTTTAATAAAGACACTTCATTGTTCATCTCTGACTGACCAGGCAGCCAGTGCCCTGCAGAGCTGGCTTCTCTGCTGTTGCAAATGCTGGGACAAGTCTGGGTGGAGTTTTTACCTCCTCAAAAACCAAATAGACCAAGACCTGAGGCTGCCTGAGTGTCCTGGCAGTAGCTGGCATCTTAAGCAACCTGAATCCAGTCATCTTGTACACTCTGCTTTGTGTCCATCTCTTTTCTTTAGCCAGAGATGCCAGGCATTGTGTACTGTCTTGCATTTTCTTTTGACTTCTAACTTTCACTGAATAAAGCATTTGCTGCCTGCTGGAAGGCTTTTCAACTCTGGGGCTGACTTGAAAAGAGCACCACACAAAGGCTGTCCCTTTTCAGGGTAGATAAGTTGTTTATATGCTTTGTTTTCTGCTTTCTCCCCATTCTAGGTTGCTACGTTTATTCTTCAGAAAATCCTCCTGGATGACACAGGGCTGGCATATATCTGTCAGACTTATGAGCGGTTTTCCCATGTTGCCATGATACTGGTAAGATTATTTCTTTTTAAAGTATTTACATCTGAAAAAGAAAAAAATATTCTGTAGCAGTCAGCTTCTTCAGCAACTACTTTACTGCTGTCTGGCTGGAGCACAGGATGAGGAAGGCAAATCATTCTTGGGCTAATTGCTTGTGGCACTGTAGCTCTGCTTCCATGTTTCCTTTGTATACTTCTGCTTTGCATGTCAAGAGAACACATATTAGTTGCGATATATTAAGTCCCCAAGACAAAACACGTAAACCTCTTCAGAGAAGAACAAGATTTTCCAGAGTTGTGGGTGTTTCCAGTTGTTGGTGGGATGTGAATTGATTTAATTTTATGTAAGAATGATCACAGAGTTCAGATCATGGATCTGTGTCCCATTCCTGTCTCTCGCAACATGTTGAAAGAGCAGGGCAAGTATATATCATATTTGTCCTCATAACAGTGCCACAGCTGCCAGCTACTTTCAGCTTTGGATTTCTGGGACCACTTGTGGGATTTCTATATAGTAATCACCAGTGTTTGTCCCAATCATCCCTTGAACTCATGGAAACTTTTTGCACCCACAGTGTCTTTGACCAAGGAATTTCACAGGTTTCCTGTTTGCTGCCTGCAATGCACCCTCATTTTTTTCCTTTCTGAATCTGGCTCTGACTAGCTGCTGCCTATGCTCTAATTTTTGTGTTGGAATACAAAGAGAGGAAACAACTTCTGTCCACTCTGTGATCCCTGTTTGGGTACTCCAAATTTGTTCATCCCAGGAGTAAAAGCCCCAGCTTGAGCTTTATCTTTGAGCTTGCCAAGGGGAATACAAACCTACCCTGTAGTAGTTATTGGCCTGCTTTTGTTTGCTTTTTAAAGGGTGGTTTCAGGAGAAGAAAATGCAGCAGTAAGTTAGGCACTTAGCAATGCTGGTTCCCAGACTAAATGTTAGTATTTTCATTAGGGATATTTACTTGTCTGTTTTTGCAAATGTAGAGAAAACATTGCCTCCTATTCACCCACAAGCAGCAAAATATGAATGATTTTGAGCTGATGTCCCTAAT
The DNA here is from genome assembly GCA_013401135.1 of Cettia cetti. Classification (NCBI taxonomy): domain Eukaryota; kingdom Metazoa; phylum Chordata; class Aves; order Passeriformes; family Sylviidae; genus Cettia; species Cettia cetti. The sequence continues at coordinate 8,033 of VZUI01066854.1, read as the reverse complement.
ATCCAATGTGATGTGATTTTTGCATGCAAGATGATCAGCTTTGATGGAAGTACATCTGACCTGGGTGCAAAGTGAAGGATGCTATTAGAAACTCTGAGCTAGGGGAGGGAAGGAGACCATGCCATTCCCAGACGTGAATTCTTCCTTGAACACAGAAGGATGTGGGTGTGTAAAGCTCTGTTAGCTTGTGTAGTCCCAGCACTGGGTGAAGCACTGGGAGGATCAATATTCCATATGCAAGAGAGAAAGATGAAAATGTTAACAGACTTTTTCATTGTCTATTTCAAAAATCAAGATAGCGTACTCCTGTCTAATGAGGGTGATGATTTACTTCCATGTATCCTGATAACTGAGCAAGATGTCACACAAGTATTATATGCTTTTAAAAGACTAAGTTAGTATTTTCCATCCAGGAGCTCTCTGAGGAGCTTGTGGTTACTTATTTTGAATAAATAATTGGTATCCTGGGGAATTGCTAAGAACAGGAAGCTTGCAAAAGGGCAGATGAGGAGGACCTGCTAATTGCTAACAGCCAGGATATCCAAATACAGGTGAACTTGACTAATGGGGAAAATGGTTAGTGCTAGCTAACGTAGTTTACAGAAAAAAACCCCAACTTGTTGGGCAGATATGATTGACTCCTAAATGCAAGCCAGCAGTCTGTTAAATTCTTCAGGGCAGGTGTGCGACGGCATCCACGCTGCTCAGCTAGGCTTGTTCAAAGGTGCAGCCATGTGCAAAGTCCTACTTAGTGTGAGAAAGAGGCTGAGCCAGGAAGATCTGTCTATGCCTTGCTTCTGTGGAACAGCTTCACAACAGTTGTAGCAGAAAGAAAAAATTCACTGCTTGGATGCATGGTAAAGTGGTGTGAGTGAGCCCAGTCCTATGGCCTGGCTTTCCAGGGTACAGCTATCGTGTTAAAACAACGTTGAAATGAAGGGAATGCACATGAGAACAGGGGATGTTGCAGAGCTTGGGAACACACCTCATGGTGTCACTCAGCCTGAGTTTATCAAAGTGTTTGGAATGTGTCTTCCATGATGGGGAAACCTCAGGTTCTCTTTAATCTCACAAAGAGTTTCTAAGTAATCCTAGGAGGGTAAAAATTAAACAGAAATGAGATGAGCTTTCCCCATGCTGCTGGAAGAGCCCTTTCCAAGTCATGGCAAGCTGCTATTCTCAAGGGCATCTTGGCAAGCAGCACTAGGCTCTGTGCAAGGGTATCTAGATATAAGGTAATGGGCTGTGCTGTGTGGGAAGCCAGAGTGATTTAATGATCTTTCCCAGTCTCTGTTGATTGTGAAGCTGTTCTTTTAACAACTTTAACTGTTGCCCTGGCCTCTGTCAAACAGGGTAAAATGGTCCTGCAGCTCTCCAAGGAGCCATCGGCACGGCTGCTGAAACACGTCGTCCGCTGCTACCTTCGCCTTTCCGACAACCCCAGGTAAACATTTTAGGAGTTTGGGCAGGGGCTTCTCCTATGCCCTTGGAAGCTCAGTTCTTCACTTCTTCTCCACAGTGCCCACCTGGGGGGAATCGGGGTTCCTACTCTGTCTGCTCTGTCAGTGGAAGATGGGTGGGGGTTTTGCTTTGATTTTTCTCTTGATAGTCACAGGAGCTTTTATGGTACATGGGAGAAGCAGTGTTGAAGCAGTGACTGTTGGGGGATTGTGCAAATTCCAGCTGTGCAGGTTACTACTGCCTGAGCCCAAATGCAGCTTGAACAAGTTACAAGGAGGGCTGAGGTGGAAGGTACACCATACTCTCCCTCTTCTGCATCAGACAGGCTGTTAGCAGTAGATGGAATTCAGCTGAGAAAATACAAACTGATCTCCTGCTGACCAGCAGCTCTGCCCAAAGCTGCTGGATGTGTATTTGTTGCCTCAGTCTCTCCTGGCATCGCATCACTTTGCTGCTGGGTGTCAGGGTGCAGGGGCTGCTTGGCGGGGTTTCGTGTGAGGGGTGGGAGCTGTGCTGGCTGGCTGGCTGAGAGCAGTGCTGCTGCTCAGTGCTTTCCTTGACTGGCTCTGGCAGGGAGACCTCCAGGCAAAGGAACGCTTTGTTCCCAGTGGGCTTTGCTCCCCTCTTGCCCCTGTGAGTTTATTTGTTGGGCCCCGTTTCTTGTCTCTTGATGTAGGGCACGTGAAGCTCTCAGGCAGTGCCTTCCTGACCAGCTGAAGGACACCACCTTCGCCCAGGTCCTGAAGGATGACACCACCACAAAACGCTGGCTGGCTCAGCTTGTCAAGAACCTGCAAGAGGGTCAAGTCACTGACCCACGGGGCATCCCTCTTCCTCCGCAGTGACTGCTGGGGGAGGTGGGGTACTGGGGAAGAAACAGCTCAGGTTTACAAAGAACCAGGAACAGGTGACCTCTTCTGCAACAAACTGGGCACGCCAGCTGGCTGCCGGCCTGTCGGACCATCCCACCCAGCCAAAGGGCTGCTCTGTAGCAGTGCAGCAAGCCTCCGGGGATCCCAACACCAGCAAATGCTGATACTACAGCTTCAAAAAAAAAAAAAAAATCAATAAAAACAATCTGTATAGATCCCAGTCTCTCCGGGAGGCTTGGGTGGCATCTCTTCCCCCACCTCCAGGCATGGGGTAGTGCAGATGTTCACTCTTCCAGCAAACTCAGCCTCTGCCCAAGTGGTGCACAACGGCGGGTATGTGCACCACGTCCCTCCAGTTCCTTGTCACTTCTTGTTTACATGTCTGTTAAGATGAGTGAACTGAATAAAAGCTGATCCAGTTGTTTTATCCCCTCCTAATATTGCTACTCAGCTGCAGATAGCCCAGGGACAGCTTTTTCCCCTGCCAGCACATCCTTGCTCCTGGCTCTGCATCCGTCTGGCAGTGAGCTTCTCTCTTCCTTTCCTTTGGTGTGGAGGAAGTGGCTGCAGCCAGGCCACTGCAGTGCTTGCCCCAAGAGGAGGAGTGTATTACTTGCAGTGAACCTATGCGTCATCAGGTTGCTTCGCAGGGCTCTGGGGAAGGAGAAGACAGCAGGATTGTGCCTCATGTGCTGTAAATAGTGCACTCCACAGCTGACCAGCGGCCAGAGGCTGATGTGTGCCGGCCTCTCATCTAGACCTGGGAAGGCTGCTGGCTGGCTTGTCACATGGAGCTCAGTGTGAGGGCACCTGCCTTGAGGTGGTGGGCAGAGCACCGACTGATCCCCTGCCGCCTGCAGGCTCCAGGTACGCTGCCTTCTGCACCCGCTGCTGCCCGCCAGGCGCCGCTCCGTCCTGTCCCCTCCCTTCCCCCCTCCCGCTTCTCTCTGCCAGCCAGGTGCATCCATTTCAGCTTTGAAAACCTGCCTTGGCATCTGCCATGGCCCCACCGCAATTAAACTGGACCAGCAGCCACTTACCTGCCGCCTCTGTGCCGAGGGGCTAATGCGGCCGCAGCAGGCTCTCGGAAGCAATGGAGCGGCTCCCAGGCTCTGCGGCAGCAAAGCCTGCTCTTGGCTGCAGGCAAGCCTGGGCAGCTACTTATTTCTCCCCCCTCTTCGAGTAGCCCATTTTGCTGATCATCTGCAGTGTCGAGCCAACAGTGTCTTAAATCCCACCATTTCCCTTCCCTCCTCTCACAGCCTTGCATAACAAGGGCAGAGCATAGCCTCTTCCTTGCCCTCGGGTTCCTGTTTTATAACCATTGCCTTTTCCCTCCTTTTCAACCTGGCCTTGCCAGGGTGTGAAAACGCTTCTGTTTGGTTGATTATTATTATTTTTTTTTAATTCGGATTAATAAATAATAAAACCCCAGCCAGCAGAAATTGGTCCTGGTCTGGTCTCTCGCGGGGGGCGTGGGGGCAAGCGGCGCAGTGGGGATCTATTGCAGATGGGAGGAAGGGCGGGATGTGCCGTCTTGGGGATATGAGCTGGAAAGAGGCCTTTCCCAGTGGGAGCTGCTTACGTCCCTGTGGCGCCGCATCTCTTCTGGCAGGTAGTGTGGGCAGGTAGTGTGGAGGGGATGCTGCTCTGTTTTGCTTTGCGGGAAGGCAGCGAGCCTGCCAGGGAGAGAGCACTCGCTGCCTCCCTGAAGCGTCTTTGCATGTGCCCCGGCGTCCAGCTCTGTTAGAGCATCGCCCACCCGAAAGTTCAGTCCCTGCCCCGCACTCTGCCCCCAGCTCGGATTCCCCCATCAATGCAAGCGGGTTTGGGGACAGACAGGCTCAACCGGAGGATAAGAATGGGGGAGCTCGACCCCTAACAAGGGGCGCCGCAGGTGCTCCCAACCCTGCCGGCCCCCTCCACCGCCTTCTTCACCCGCCCCCCCCCGCTCCGCCTCGGGAGCGGCGTGACCTTAATCCGGAGCGACCTTGAGAGGCAGCGGCTGCGGGGCGTGCGGGGCCGGGGACGTCCCGCGGGGGCGGGGGGCCGGGGGCCGGGGGAGGGCTCGCCGCCCAGGCGCTGCCGAGGGGCGGGCAGCCCCGGCTCCGTGCGGCCGCTGGCGGTGAAGAACCGGCGGAGCGGAGCGGAGCGGCAACGGAGAGCGGGTACGGACCGGGCGTCCTGCGGAGGGGAGGGGGTGGCGGTGGATACGGGGCTGCGACCTCCAGGCTCTGGGACCCCCTCTCTCGGGTTGTGGTGCCCCGGAGCGGCTGCACGGTTGGGGTGGCGCGGTGCAGAAGTGCGATTTTGTCTCCTTCGCTATGAGGTGTGATTTATCCTCTGAACCCCAAATCTCCTAGGGTTAGCCGTCCCATCCCGGAGCCCCTTCTCTGTCCCCTTGCCTCCAAGTCCGTATGCTCCCGACAGCTGCCGGCTGAGCAAAGCTCTAGGACAAGGGCAGTCTGTGAGCACACCAGGACAGCAAGGTGTGGGGGGTGCCCAAATGGGTATGGGGGGGGGTCATCCTTCCCTGTTCTGGCACGGTCACCCGTATGGTGGCATTTTATTCTGCCGGGCGACTCGGCACTGGAACGGCTGGGGACCGCTCACACTCACTGGCCCTCCAGCTTTGCTGGGGCCTGTCACCACCAGGAGAGACACTGCGATGGCTCAGAGTGTGCTCGGGTAGCTGGGGCTGTTCTGGCAGCAGGCAGCTGCCCTGCGGGAAACTCTCGGGTTGGGTTTCTCCACACCCTGGCTCTCATCCCGCTCGGCTCAACAATGTAATTCAGACTGGGGCAAAGAGAGCCTGCAGGGGGCCAGGCTGTGAGGGGCTCGTGGCATCCCTCACACAACAGGAGAGAGCAGAACAGATGTGTCCCTGCATCCACATACTCTTCCTTGTGCTTCCTTGGGTTGGAAGGGATCGTCCCTTCTTTGCTGCATTTGTAGTGAAGGCTCTGCTCCATGTTTGGGACTGGGCATGTTGGGAGCCTGGAAGGGCTGGCACTGGGGGAGAAATTTAGCTCCAAACTCTCAGTGTGGTTATAGGCCCAAGGGCTACAAGCTGCTCCCTTGCATGCTGCCACCTTGTACATATGCATGGTAGGGTGCCAAGAGGACAGAACTATTGGTGGCACTGAGCCCATCTTTGTGCCAGTCCAGCATATCTCCCTGCTTCTGCAGCTCTGGTGCCTCTTCCTCCATCCCAGCTTCCCTAAGAAACACCCATCTCCCTCATCTGCTGTGGCACAGGGGCTGGAGAGCTGGTGAGCACCTGGAGCTATGGTGCTGTGAGGTGCCAGGCTGGGTGTTGCTGGAAGGCAGGAGAGTGCAGGCAGGGGAGTGACTGGGGTTGTCCCCCCTGGTTCCCTGAGGGCCGTGGGGTGCAGGGGGTGAGAGCACACTGTGGGAGGTGGATGTGGGGCATTCCTGGAGCTGGCCTAGCCAGCATAAGGGCACAAGAGGAGCACAGGCCACCCCTATTTTTGGGTGTGGGCACTCCAAGTCCTGGGTTAGTGGGTCAGTGCCCTGTGGGTGGGATGGGGGGCGATACAGGCACTGCAGCAAGTCCTTGCAGTCTGAGCCTTGCAAGAAGGACCAGTGTTGGGGAAGCACAGCCCCAGCACTGGGCACTACTGGAAGATATTTGGGATGGCACCCCAGCTACTCCATGTCTCCAGCAATATGTGAGGTCCCCAAGAGTGGACAGATGATGCCTGTGTGCCTTGGGGACAGACAAACAGCCACAGCTTGCCCCATGACTAGGGTGTCTCGCAAGAGCAGGGCCACAGCCCTGGCAGTGCTGTTCTGCCCTGCTGAGCCACACTGAGCAGGGGATGGCTGCTGTCTGGGAGCCCACGAGGGTCTGGCAGTTGGGCTTGGCAGCTGCCTGCACGCTGACGGCACTGGCTATTCCCAGCCCTGCTTCACTGGTGCCTGTGCTGAGTCAGGGACCTAGGGCACGGCTGCCACCCCTGCACCCTGGCACAGAGCCCTCTGCTCCCAGGGACCCTCGGTCCCCTCCTGCACCCAAATCCCAGCCCACCAGCTGTGGCATCAGCTCCTCCCAAGCCAAATTCCATCACCTGGGTGACAGGCATATCCAGTGATTTGTCAGCGTAATTAAAGTCTCAACAGCCTAATCAAGGTCTCATTGTCCAGTAGTATTTATAGTCCCACTCACTGCCATGTGCTTCCTCTAGAGCTGCAGGTGCAGTCACTGCCTGGGGTGCTGGTGTTCCCTGGGGAGAAGAAGCTGTAGGAGCTGAGGGTCCTTGCTCTGTGTTCCCTTCCTTGCTATCACAGCTGTGCCTCTCCCTTGCTTTCAAATTTGCTGGTGGGATTGTTTTCTAGGTGGTGGAGGGTGTTCTTGGGCACCGCCAGAGCAGTTTTTCCTGGTTTTAGGGGCTAGGAGCAGCAGGGCTCTGGTACCCACTGGGCTGTGGGGCGTCACCGCTGGCAAGTTTTTCTGTTTTCCACCAACACCTTTTGAGCTCAGGCTTCCCGGTAACACAAATTAATATTTCATGAGTATGGTGGTGTGAACTCGACACTTGAGGAATGCAGTGACCCAGCAGGAGACAGACACAGGTGCACTCAGATGCGGGCAGGGGCACACACACCTCACACACACTTGGGTATGGCTGGAGCCCACTGGTCAGGAGCTGGGCACAGCATGAGGGTCTGACCTTGCTTCCCCCAGCCACGTTCTCTCTTCCCTCCCCAGCAGGTGCCAGCGTGGAGAAGGCGGAGCTATGGCATCGCTGCTGTGCAACGCCCGTGAGTGCCCCAGCAGAGGATGGGTGCAGGGCAGGGCATTGCCTCATCTGGATTTACGTTGAGGCAAATCTGGCCTCTGGGTTGAGCTCACCTTGTTGCACTCAGAAGCACACCTACCCCACCATGGCCATTGGGATTTGGGCTTGGAAGCGCCAAGGGTGCACCAAGGGAAGGGTTGATGGAGAATTACCCTGTGCACCTCTTGTGCTGAAGGGAGTTTGTTTCTGGTTCATCCCTCCTCCCTCACGGATTGAGGGGCCACGTGCAATCTCAGAGGTGAAAAGAAGCAAAGTAACAGGGTGCAGCACCTGGATTCCCCCACCCTCAGTGTTGCCATGCTGCCCCCAGGCATCCAGCTCACAGACACGCTGGAGCAGATGCAGCAGGGGACTCTGATGCGCAAAGTCAAGTCCAAGAGCTGGAAGAAGCAGCGTTACTTCAAGCTGCAGGAAGACTGCATGACCATCTGGTACCAGTCCAAGAGGACAGGCAAAACTGAGTCTGCCTGTGAGTACCAGCTGTGTATTGGCCATGAGGCCATCAGTAGGTTTCAGAGTGAACAGGGATGTGAAGGTATGGAGCTTCTTGGGCCATGCTTGCTAAGGGTGCTGGGGAATTGAAGAAAGGCTGCATGCATGTGTGATCTCTTCTCACCCACACCTCTCCATGAAACATCCTGCCCCCAGCAGACCCATGGGTTGAAAGGGCTGAGTAGAAATTGCAGCTGATATAAATGGAACCTCTGGAAAGCCAGCGCAGGAGTAAGCAGACAGAGGGGCAGATGGATGACTGGCTGACTTGATAGCTCAGTGGTTAATGGAGAGATAACTGGATGGAGGGATGGATGGAGGGATGGAGGGATGGAGGGATGGATGGATGGATGGATGGATGGATGGATGGATGGATGGATGGATG
>VZUI01066849.1:0-25584 GCA_013401135.1 Cettia cetti | reverse complement strand
CCCCCCCCCCCCCCCCACCCCTCCCCGCTTCTCCCCTCCTTCCCCTCCCCGCGCCCGCCACCGCCCCTTAAACCCCCCGGTCCTTGCGAGCGGCGGCGGAGCGCGGGTGCCCCTTTCTCCCCTCGCCGCCGCCGCCCCGCTCGCCCCTTCCCCAGCCGCTCTCCCGCTTCCCCGGTGCGGCCGTGCCCGGGCGGCGGGCGCGCCGTGATGGACGGCGGGGCTGGAGCGGGGTTTGAGTGACAGCGCTTACCTCGGGTGCCAATCTTCGTCACACTGACAAGCGGCTGCAGCAATCGGGACCCGCACCGCCGCCGCGCGCGTCACCGCGCGCCGCCGCGCCCGGCCAATCGCCGCCCGCGCCGCCCCCGACGCCACGGCGCGCCTCATCAATATTCATCGCCTGGGGGCGGGGCTTGGGCGCACCGCCCCTCCGCATTGGGCCCGCCCGTCTCGCCCTCATGAATATGGATGAGAGAGGCGGGGAAAGCCGGGAGGGCGAGGCCACGCCCCTCGCCGTCTGTGAGGGGAGGGGGGGTGAAACCACTGCTGCGGGTGGGGGGAGGAGGGAGGTACCAAGTGACTCCGCCGGGAGGGGCGAGGCGGAGGCCGCTATGGCGGGTTCGTCCCGCGTTCCCTCGGGCAGGCATGGATGCTCGCCCTGGGATCGCCTCAGGGCGCTGCTGCCCGGGCTTGGGGGAGTCCCTTGCCTCGGCTGTCGGAGCTGCGAGTCCCCGCGCCTTGTGGGGCGCCCCCGGGAGCCGCCTGGGGCGGGCGGGGGTCGCCGCGGGGAGCCCCAGTGCGGGAGCCGCGCTGGAGGCTCCTCACAGGCCGTCCCAGGAACTTCTTCTCCGGCCTGCGTGGGGTGAAACTGCCCGGCTGATCCTTGTGACCCTTCCAGCCCCAACCTGCGCTCCCCTGTTCTCCCCAAATTCCCAAGCTGCGCGATCTGAGTGAGGTTGGAGCTGCGCTATCCCTCAGGATCCTGCCCATGGATCAGGGGATGCTCAGGATCCTGTGCGTGGGACCGGGTGCTGCTCGGGTCCTCCCATGCCCTGAAATAAAGATGCTGAACACACATAGGGGTTTTTGTCCTGAAAACTCCCCTTGGGAGGAAGCAGTGCTGTAACAGCTTCTTTCCCCATGAGTTACCACTGTTAAATATTCCCCCTTTTCCCAAACCATTCCTATATAAGGGACAGGAAAGTGTCGGGAATGTACTTTCAGCTGGGTGCCCTGTGGCGTGGCTGTTTTGCTGTTGGGATATTTAAAAAGTGTCTCTTGTGCAAAAGGGCTGGAATGCCTTTGAGTCATGCATGTCACAGGTGATCGACCTGTCCTCTCCACCTTGTTCCTCATTCTCAAGACTTCTGAAAGATCATCCCCACAACCCCTCGCTGGCTTTGAGAGCAGAGGTTTGCAAGGGGAGGAAAAAGGTGACATATAAAAAGCAAATCTCATTTTAGAAAGCTCAGTTTAAACCCAAAGCAGTTTTACTTTTACGTCTTGTGTCCCTCTGCAAAGCCGCCACTGGGAATCTACTTGATTATTCTGTACCCAGTAAACTGGGAATACCCTACATTTTTTTCATGGTCCATGTCTCTCTTCCTGGTTTAGCAGTACTAAGTCAGCTATTTTTTTGTTGTTGTTGTTGTTTTATATAAGACCCTCCTGGGCCAGGCCACTCTTTAAAGATCTGGCTAACAGTTTGGCAATAGAAACAGCTACTTAAATGTTCCTGTAAGCCAGGTCTGCCCTCAGTCCTCTGTGTGGCCCTGCTCAGCCAACACAGTTGCTTCAGGAATCTTGTCACCCTGTGCACACTGCCACCATTTGTCCACTGACAAAACAGTTGTTCTGTCCCCTCTCAGACTGCCTGGAGCCTTCACAGGAGTTCCTTTTCCAGCCTTTTTCCCCTGCACAGTCAGAACCACGTGGACATCGGGCTCGTGAGCAGAGAGGGAACTTCTACACCAAGCAGAGCGGGTGGAACTGAACTGTGTTAATCCAGAGATGGGTAAATCATGGCTCAGGGTTAATGGGAATGATTTATTTAAACAAGATTAGGAAGAAAAAACCCCAACCAACTCTTAGTTTGTCTCATTCACAAGAGCCTCTTTCTCTGTTTCCGCTCCTGTGCCGTGTAACAACAGCTCTCATATAATTCCTGTGGCCAGGTTGGTTGCTTCTACCATAAGTTTCAGCTCTTATTATCCCTGACACATTCATTAGTGACACATTCACTAAACAGTGCTTAAAATTAACTGCTTCCCGTGTCCAGACCTGCCTCTTCTTCAAATTTGATTCTCCCTGCAACCCCTTTGTTCTCCTTCTGCCTCGCCTGCACTTCCTTGGATAGGAGTTCACTGATTTCTTCTGAGAACGAACAGATTAAATTAAAATTAATTTAGTTTCTGTTTAATCTCTCCTCCCAGTGATCTTCAAAGTCTTTCTGGATGCCTTTCCCAACCTGAATTTTCCTTTCTCCTCCTGCTTCCCTTCGCTTTTCCTTCCATTCGTGGCTGCCACTTACTATTCCTAAGCTCCCCACTCATGCACAACAGGTGTAGAAATTCCTCATCTGCTCTTTCCCCCTCACCCCAGTAATCCCCTTTTGGTTGCCTTTGTAGGTAAAGTTACTCCATCTATTACTCTCCTCAGCCTCTTACTCTTTTTGTGATTTCAGTAGATGTTTTAACTCCCTCAATCTTAAAGCTTGTGATCAGAATGAAGAAAGCCTGGTTCCCCACATGTCTGTGCCTTGTAGTTTCTTAACTTCAGGGTGTAAGGAGCAAGTTTTAACTGAAATATCTTCCAAAGTTGTGACTTATTTAAGATTTCTCTTTAGTCAGTGCATGCTGTTGCCCAGAAGTTCCTGCTGCAGATTTTCCATGATTTGGGGAGAACATAATACATCTTCCCTGCTCCACAACTTATTTTCATGAAAGTCACAGGGACTAAATTATTCTGTCATCTTTAATCCTGTCTGGAGTGAGCCAGTAGACTCAAACATTATTAAACAACATGGATACACCCTCATATATATTTCTGCTTACATGACATGACCATATAAACCTCATTCCCACAAGAAAGTAACCTAAAAATAATTCCTGATCAAACTCCTGACTTCCAGCTCTCTGAAAGCTCTGAACCCACTCATGTGGTCCTTTCTATTCAGTTTGTCTTCAGTCATCTCTGATACAGCTTCTGCAGGCTTAATTTTTAAAGATTAAGCTTAATTTAAAAAATATCACAGCTGGAATGGCTCCAGAAGATGAAGATTCAAGAAAAGCCCTAAAAATTACAGGACCCTTGAGAGAAGCCAGCAACTTGGAAAACCAGAGCAGCAGGGGAAAAGAATGAAGAAGTAACTGAGATGAGTGATCCAAAGGCAAACAACAAAAAATCCCAACAAAATGAAAGAGAAAGAGAAAGGACAGTTAAAAGGTGCCTTTTCTTTCAGTTTCTGATTGTCCAAACAAACAGTTCTGCAATCCATAGGATGGAAGACAGCACTCCTGAGGAAATTCTCCATACTACAAATCTTATATGGATTATTACACAGCTGATGAGGTTTTATGCTCTGAGCTCCCATTGGTATGGGTGCACTTGCTTCAATGCAGTGGTAAGAGGACTGCTTCTCTTTCTAAAAAAGCAAAAGCCACATGCCAGGGTGAATGAAATGTCACTTTAATACTTTGCAATAGCGAATTACAAATACAGAAAAATGGGGTTTGACAATATTCAGGCAAATAACAGAACACTCAGATACTTCAACTTCTGTTATTGTCTTCACATTGTACATATTAAATAAAATTAAGTACAGCTTGTTATTTAAAGCATGCACAGATAGGCTTGTGGAGTCAGGACCTTACTTGACTACTTAGAACAGTCCCCAATATGTAAGAACACTCCTCACAGCTGGCACAAATAATTGCTCACACTGAATTATCGAGGTCCTGCCTCATCAAATGAGACAAGCACTTTCCCAAATCTCATCTCTGAAATAGATTTTCAGTATCAATTTAGGTGCAGTAGGATTGTGTAAGTGTACTGGGGGGCAAAACTCCATCCTACATACAGCTGCTAGAGGAATTAAGCTTACTCTGACACCCTTCAGCAATTATGATGTTATGAATATTACAAATGTGTGCAAAACATAACATTCACCTGCATTTAACCTATTCAGATCATTTATTGTGCCTCTTGACTGTGTACGTGACAACTCTTTCATAATTAAGCTTTCAAAGGCAACATTTACATGGGGTGAAGGGATGGGCTTCCATGCAGGTGGCAGTAATCTGTACTCATAACTTGTGGAATAAAGCCTGTAATTGCAGTGATAAGACTGGAATAATCTAAAGAGAACAGGGTTTCCCTCAGATTTCCATAAAAATCAGGTGAGTTCTTAAGTGTTGGTCTCCTGACAATGGGAGGCCTCTGCAGAAAACCAGTTTCTCCTTTCATCACTCCAAGGGAATAAAAAAGATGTAGTAAGACATGTCAACAGCTTAGATATCCTCTGGCTGTTTGGAGAGCATTCCCAAGAGCAGCCTTGGTGTGCCCTGTTTGCAGGCACAGCACATTCACATCTGCAGCCACAACTTCACACGGTACAGGAGGAGCCTGGAAAAAGCGTGTGATTTGCTTTATGGTGGATACAGCTTTTAAGATTTTAAAGCTGAAATTAATGAGTTAACTCAGTCTAAATAAGTGCTAAGCTTTGCTTGAACTAGATCATGGAGATCTGCGTAACTCGGCTGGGAACACTCCCTCTGGAGAAATTAGGAGCTCGTGTCCCACAGCAGGACTTGGGCTCAGACCAAGAGCTGGCACTGCAGTGCAGCACTACTGCAAGGAGTTTCTGTGCAGGGACCAAAGATGCCATCCTTTAAATCAGCTGTTATTGGCTTATGTTTTTCCATCCTCTCTGTTTGGTAGAAAAACCAACCTATTTAAAGCTTCCTTAAACAAAAGGAAAAAGCTAGAAATGTCGTATTCAATATTTCTCCTGATGTTAAATCAAATTTGAATTTTCCAGAGCTGTACATTAGCTGAATCACTGGCTGCACACTACTCACTCCATCTGTTTATATGGTTGAGTCACTGCATTACCAGTATTTTAACACGTTACTTGGAAAGAATTTTGGGCGATCTGGAGGACAACCCCCCAGAGCTCTGTAAGATAATGTTCCCTTCTCTGTGTTCTGTAGCACCATACTCCACTCATTGCTCCCTTTCTGCTACCAGAAAGATGTTAATTGGAACAAATGGCTATTTTAGGAATAAAAGCACGGTTTCCACTTAAAAGCTGAAGATTGAGCTGTGATGTAGAAATCCACTGTCACCTCCCTGTGTGCTGTGTCTTGCCCTGGGAACTGTGTGAGGAGTTCCATGGTGATGGAACAAACATCTTTCACAACCCAGCATATCTTTTTTCCACTTGAAATACTACAAACAGGTTATTTTCTGAGGGCAAACTGTCTGTTTTTAACGATGCCGAAAACTGAGGGTATTTTACTGCTCAAAGTTTCTTCAAAAATGTGCTATATGTAAAAAGAAATTTTTATTTACCTCTGTGTAGAAGGTCAGAAGGGTGGAAGGGGGCAAAAAACAGGCTTGAAGAACAGAGTCAGAAGGGCAGAGGTGGAATTGCTGATGCACATTTTATTTTATGAAAAACGTAAAAAGAGAACATTTTGTATGAATGTCACCATGGAGGACTATGAATGCATGCATGTTATTCTGGGAGTTGAGAAGCAGAAAGTGAAACCAACTGAAATAAAAGAAAACCAGTGAGACTAGTTTTACTTTTCAGACCAGGGGTTAGATCCAACTCTCACAGAAGTCGGTGGAACAATTCCCACCAGCCTGAGCGGGATTTGGATTCAGCAAAGTGAAATGCAGAAAAAAATAACCAGGAAGCACTAATGAAAGGCTCTCAAACACTGGTCTACAGAACACTTTCTTCGGTCTACAGAGACGTGACTTCCCTCTCCATTACTCATTTACTTCCAGCTGCTTTTATGGGTTTCTGCATTTTGGAGCCCTGAAGGACTGAGAGGTGCTGGTAACCAGGAATGAGAATGGCTGGCCAGCAGAGCCAGCTCTTTTGGAGATGGAAGAGGAAAGAATTCAATTGCTGAGCAAATAGGGAAGGAATAAAGAAGGGACTATCTGAAGGAGCAGAAGGCCATTAAGCTGAGAGGATTAAGTGGCCTTCAGTGAGGATTAGGTGCTTTGCTGCCTAATGCAACTGTCTAGCCAGGCACCTGAGCTCCCAGCACAGAGCAGAAGCAAAGCTGAGCCCCACACAGACATCTGCACGGAGCTAAAAGCAAATAGGAAATGCCAAGGGCAGAACCTTCCACAAACATTCCCCTTCTCGTCTCTGCCAAGGTGGGATTTGTGGAAACTACCAGGCACCCCCACCCCTGGGGTGAAGGTAGCCAAGCCCATCTCTGATGGTCCACACTGCAGCCCTTGCACCTTCTCCTGAAGGCCCAGAGCTGACATCCCAGAGCTGACACACATTCCTGCCACCACATCTGGCTGAAGTCCAGAGCTTTGGAGCAGCCAGGCCTCTGGACCAGGCTCTGGATCAGCTCATGGGTTATGTTTGGGGCAGCATTCCCATTAATGCTTTCAGGCTCTTCCTCAACACGAGGGGCTGCTGTCATCTGAGTGCAAGGACAACACATGCATTTAGGTTGGAAAAGACCTCCAAGATCATCAAGTTCCACCTTTACAGATGTCCATCTTGCCAGCCAGAGCAAAGCACTGAGTGCCACATCCAAATGAACACCTCCAGGGATGGGGACTCTCACACCTCCCTGGGCAGCCCCTTGCAATGCTTGGCAGCCCTTTCCATGAAGAAATTCTTCCTAATGTCCAACCTGAACCTCCCCTGGCACAGCTTGCACCTTTCTGAATCAGAAGTTGCAATCAGACCATTATATTCAATGGCCACGGGCAGACTTCTTCTCCATTAATTCATTTATTCCCATTTTTAACAGATTGCAATTCTATAATGTCCTTCTTCCTGCCAAGAAGTCTCTCCTGGAGTCAAATTACCCAAGTCAGCCTTTCCTCACAAGAAAGAGGAGATACAAGAGACTTTCTAGACAGTTTTTCTAAGATTTACTGATAAGAAAACATTCTAGGAAAGAAAGGCTGTGTCAACACCTTGCAGAGCAGTAAGGTACAGAGATCCCCATATTGGCTATGCATGAAATAGCTTTGGATTTCTTCAGCAGAAGAAATACCAACCTCACACTGTGCCTGGGTTAGCTGGTGGGCTGGGAGGCAAATTGGCTTGAGATTGAATGCTCTGCTAGCAAGGCAGTGCTGCCTCTGGGATCCAGGCTTGTATCCCTGCCAGGCTCTGCTTCTTCCTCTGAGGAAGACTGTGGCATTGAGCCCTGGGCTGGGGAGGGGCAGCACAGAGATGCTTTGTGCATGGCATTCTCCCAGAGCTCTGCAATGCCTGCAGCTGCAGACCCACCTGCCCCATGGACCACCAAACTGGGCTGTGACTTTTCAGCCCTTTTCAGTTTGCAACATCCTGTTTATTTCCCAGGGCAGGTGCAGATTCCCAGGGAGAGGTTTCAGCCTCCTCCCATAATGCATGCAACCCCACAGACCACACAGCCCATTCCATTGCTGTAGGGCCTCCTGGGACAGGGGCTGTGCCCATCCAGCACTGGGATTCTTCCTCACCACACACAGTATTTATTCATTGACCAGCACAGAAAACAATGGAAAAATGCTCTCTGTAAGGAGAGGTTTAGGTTGGATATCAGGAAAGAGCTTTTCACCCAGAGAATGGTTGGGCACTGGAACAGGCTCCTCTGGGCAGTGGTCACTGCCCCAAGCCTGACAGAGCTCAAGAAGCCTTTGGACAATGCTCTCAGGGACATGGTGGGATTCTTGGGGTCCCAGCTCACAGCTCCAGGCAACAGCCAATGCAGCCCTGGAGAAGAGAGCTGTTAGCAGCTCATTCCCTTTTACTCATGCAAGGAATAAGTCACATCAGTAAGATTTTTCTTTTTTAAGTAAGTGAAGTTCACGTAGACTGCATCTCTTTTCTAATAATCTGTAGATTTTCAAAAAAAACCAAAGAATCCCAGAATTGTGTGGGTTGCAAGGGACCTCAAACATCCTCTTGTTTCACTCCCCTGCCATGGGCAGGGACACCTTCCACCATCCCAGGTTGCTCAGAGCTCCATCAAATCTGGTCTTGAACACTTGCAGAGATGGGGCAGCCACAGCTTCTTTGGGCAACCTGTACCAGGGCCTCAGCACCCTCACAGGGGAGAAATTCTTCCTAATGTCCAGTCTAAACTTACTATCTGTCAGTTTGAAGCCATTCCCCCTTGCCCTGTCACTCCAGGCTCTTGGGAAAAGTCCCTCTCCAGCTCTCTTGTAGGCTCCTTTCAGGTATTGGAAAGCCACAGTTAGGTCACCCAGCATATTTTGATAGCTTTGCTGTCATAAATACAGATCATGGGCAGAGAGAACACACTGCAATCAGCAGAGACCCTTCAAAAGGTGCCAGAAACAATTCTGCTTCTGGCTTTGTAGGTTCACAGAGCAGGACCAGCTCTGCAGTCCAGCTCATGACTAAACCCTGCTCTCCATAAGTGGTTTATAGTCACAGAAAAGGCAGCGATGAAATCTGCTCTTCATTGTGGGGTGACTCTTGCTCCCTCTCCATTTCAGGGATTTACAGTTCAGCTGCCCTCAGGGTTTCATTCCCTCAGTTCTACTTTCTAACAACTATCACCAAACCCAGTCAAAATTGTGCTTTTGTTTTGCACTGCCTTCTCCAATTCTCTTCTAAAAATGGTCATGCTTTTACTTTTCCAGTCACACAGGAATCAAAAAGCTGTTTCAATCCCAGCATGTTTGTCTCAGTACAACATCCCACATATGAAACATGTGCCTACTTTGCATGTCAGTCCTCATTATTTTCTTTACAGATACAGGGAAACAATCATGAGACACTTAGTGGATTTTTTTTTTCCTCAGTGGTTTTTTCAGGATGCTGGCATTCCTTTGGCTGCCAAGAAAGATATTCCCTGACTCCACAGTCTCCACAGGCAGCAGGCAGTCGAGCTCCTGTGCTGCACAGTTTGTGCAACAGGCTGCGTTTGCACAGTGAGATTCAATCCTGTCTGCTTTTAGGGACACCCTTTCTTTTTGAAAACTTGAGAACAAAGTTTTACGTTACCAAAGGTTTGGTGTTTTGTGGTTTTTTGCCCCAGTTAGTGTAACACAAGCTGCATGTAGCCAGAATCTGTGGTGACTATAAATTCCAGCTGCTTCCTTGGTCAGTGCAGTGGCAGGATGCTGCCAAGGTAGTTAAAAATGGAAGCAATTCAGCACCTCCATTTTCCTGCCATTCCTAGAGCCAGCCTTGCCCCTTTCTCATCCTCCCATTCCGCTCTGTATCACCACCTCCACTGCTGACAGTCCTTTTTTCAGTGGGAATATCACAGCTGCAGCCACTGCCAGAATCTCTTGGCAAAGGAGCTGCTCTCTGAGTCAGAGCCTAATGCCATTACAAGGTCTGCAACAGCTGCAGCAGTCAGACATCTGCAAGCCATTTGAACATTTTATGATGAATAAAAACTATCCATTACATAGACCTATACATTATATATTAACCCTAATACTTATTCAGTTACACTAACAATAACCTTTTCCCTCTGCATGCTGTAAACTTCTTTGGCTGCAGCACATGGTAACAGAGAGATACTCAGAGCTCCAGTCTGGTGGAGCAGTCCCTGTGTACATATTACCTAACTTTTCTACCTATTTAACCATGAAATGATGGAAATAAAGAAAGAAAGTGAATGCAAAGCTATAAAAACTCATACCATGCATAAGGAAACTATTTTTATATAATTACATGAGACTGCATACAAACGGAGAGGACACAAAACAATGAAAAATGCAGAGAAAAAATGAGAACATGGACTCAAAAATGTGTAGTGAAGAGATCTGATTATGATATGGCCAGATCTCAGACCCATCCAGATGTCTCCAGCCATCAACCTGATCCTTAACACCACAGCTAAGCCATCTGAAATCTAAAAAATCAGAATACCAAAGACAGGGGAGCGAGGCTTATGGAAAAAGAAGTTGTGAGTAGTTAAAACCCTTTAAAATAATAACGACAATAAAGAAACATAAGTGTGGTTTCATGAAGGAAATATATCCACGGCCACAAATTATGAAGTCAGCCCTCCAGGACATTGCATTCCTCATGCAACCTGCTGAGCTGCTCCACATAAAGAGGTGTAAAATACACTCACCGGCAGGGTGACTTCAGGAAAGGAGCCCCATTTGTGATTCCCTGCCACTGAGTTGTCTGCATAAGTACACTTTACAACCCTAGATGCAAACTGGGCAAGGCATCTCTCCCTCAGTTTCACCATAAGAGTTTTAAAGAGACAAGGCAAAAGTCTGGCATGACAGAAATTACCATAAATTCTCCATGAGGTTCATCCAGAGCCAGAAATTTCCTAGCAATCCATATGCATGTCAATAGGATTTCATGTTTGTCCATTTGTATCATTTGCAAACTCTTTGGGTTCTCAAAAACACACCCCTGCTGCTTCCCATTCACTTCTACTCTTATATTTTATATATATATTTCATGTTTCACGTGCATTTTGGTGCCTATCACAATACCTTCCAATTGCTTTGGAAGCAGAATGTCACTTAACTTCCACTTTCACACCAAGTTAAATATGTGGATTAATAAACCGGAGAACAGTGTAGGCTTAAGTAAGAATCAGCCATTAGAATTGCCTTACAGTTAGAAAAGTGACTATTATGAAATGTTTCTTGACTTGTTCTGCTTTCTCTGTGCAGAGGCCAAACTGTTTATTTTACTGGCAATCCATCTTTATTGCTTATGTTGGCTTTAATATTTCCATTCAGACAATCCACACATTAAATATGAGAAAGACCCAATATCCTAAAATCTTAGTAAGTTTACAAACCATTAATTTAAAGGGGATTCAAAGGGAGTCCAGCAAAGTCCTTTTTTTTTTTAAGGGTCAGAAAAGCATTACATTTCAAGGATGAAAACCCACTTTGCCTCTTCACTCGACGTCACCAAATCCCCACCATCAATTTGTGGAGCACCTACCTCCCACAAAATTAAAAAAAAAAAGGGGGGGGGGGAAAAAGGGAAAATCCTGGCCCTTCTGATGGCAAAGACAACTTACCCAGCGTGACGCAATGATGCCTTTCTAAGTCAGCAGCCAGCCAGCTGTCTCCCTGCTGCTGCTCCTGCTTTTCCCATGCTCCAGAGGAGCGGGGCTGGAGCAGCCAGGCCACTTGCACAGTCGCTGTCAAGTCAAAGGGCAAGAGCAAAGCTTAGAATAAACACGTTGTTTTCACCCGCTCGCTTGAAGTGCTGCCAAATCTCTGAACATTCGCGCACAGAAATCGGCGAGGATCACGGAGCCCCAGGCCCGAGCAGCAGCTGGAATCCTGTAGCTGTTACCTGGGATCCTAGCATCCAAATAAACAGCTTCCCCATTCCTTGAGGCTACGTGGAAAATCTCAAAAAGACACAATCATCAAAGTGCAGCCAACACCAAGGAAAAGAACCGACAATTATTTCTTTCTTCGGTTCTCTTTTTTTATAGTCATCTCAAATTTGCAGCGATGGAGGCAGAGGGGGGAGGAATGGGGTGTCTTTTCTGAGATCTTTAAAGATGCTGGTTTTCCAAGACTCTGCTGAAGAAAGCAGCCATTGATTCTAGAGATAAATACTGAAGTTATTCAGAGGGGAGGAAGACTATGAAGATAAGCAGCTCTGGGCCCAGCAGTAAAACCCGAACAGCAGGAGCTGAGCAGTGCAGGAAGGGTAGACAAGTCGATTTTTCTCAGTCCAATGGTGACCTTCAAGAGGCAGGAGTGGGGCAGAGCAGTGAAGTTCCTTCCCTGAACTCCAAAATTCAACAGCTTTGAAATGGTTCTTCAGCAAGGTCTTGACAGAAAAAGCTCCTTCTCCACATCCAGCTGCCAAGAGAAAAGGAGTTGAAAAACACCAATTTCTTATGGCTAACGGGAGGGTGATATAAAAGATGGAGTCCATTGACTGGTGTCCAGAGACAACAACCTGGTATGAATTCCAGCACCATTCCACTTCCCAGCAGCTGGATTTCTCACCAGGGTGGATTGCTGGTTTTGGACACCTCCCCATTTTTTCCTGTCTGTTAACAGTCTTCCACTAGTAAGTATTTGGAACAGTTGTAAAGCTTTTTTTGTATCTCAACGGCTTTGCCATTGCTTGAATGCAGTTTCAAAATCTCTGGCATTTCTGCCCAGCCTATCTGAAATGTATTTTTGTCACGCTGTTAATAAGCACTGCATCTCCAGGGAGAACCTCAGGGCTCTTAAATGATGTGTGCCCCCAAGACAGAAGTTGTAAGGAAAAGAAAATGTTTCTCGTTTTTTACTCATTTTTATTCTGAGTTGCTCGCTTAAATAGATGTGATGTACAAAGAGAAAGCTGGGACCACTAACTCCTCATCTATAAAGTAAAGATGAGAACCTAAGGAATTATGCAACTTGCCAGGCAGCCAGAGGTCTCACAAATGATCCAGTGCAACACCTGAGTTATAAGGACCATCCTTGCTCTCAGTTCCTGCATTTTCCTTCTGTATTCTGAGTTTCTTTCCAGCTCCCCTCACATTTCTCCCAGTCCTCAAACTATAGGATGCAGCTCACTTTTAGGAATATCCCAGGAGAGTTTGGGAAACATCCATGCACTTCAGAATGGCCCTGCCTGGCATGATTTTAAGCTAAATAAAAGAAGCATGGAAGATGCCTTTTGGAAAAAGAGCACCTGGAAATGAGCAATGGAAGCCTGGAGGGGTGGTGCTGCCAAGTCCCTTTCCAAACCTCCAGGGATGAGTAACTCTTGCTCTCTTCTTTGGGGCATGACATGAGCATTTGTGTAGTACAGTGTGTGGCATGGCTTGCATGTTCCCTCACCCCTGCCAGAGAGATGCTGTCACACATTTTGGAAACCAAGTGTACCCCCAAGGCCAAATGGAACAGCAAGAGCTCCTCACTATCATGGACAGACGTGAGAGAGAAACAGAAAACGAAGCAAAATCTCAACCAACAAAATCAAAAACAACAACAAAAGAAAGCAAGCATAAATAATCTGCATTAGCTCATTTTTTATGTTACTGCTTTAGGAAGTGTCTGTTTGGGAAGGGGCACTGCCATTTGAACCACATTTCAGACTGGAGTGACAAAAACAACCGCACTAAGAACTTTAGGTGTTGATTTTAACGAAGACTTGTGGCATGGGCTCTGTGAGTGTTAGAAGTTAAAATGCATATAGGCTGTTTTCTGTGATGCTACAGATTTACAGAAACATGTTCCTGTCAATCTGTTTTGCAGTTAAAAGTTTGTAAAGAGGGCAGGAGAGACCAAAATAAATTTTGAGAGTTGACCCACTGAGACAAAGGTTTTGGGATATTTCATGATAGATACATGTACTTATGTCTCTATGCATTAATACATTCTACCCCAAAATTGCCACATATCCAAGACTTCCAGAGGTGGGTGTGAATTTCCAAGTGTAATTGAATGTGTGTAGGCAAAAATAAAAAAAAAAGGGGGAGCTCAAAAATATTTGCAGTTTGTATTAGGAGTGATCCTGAACTGAAGTGAGGATAATATCTAAGCACTGAAACCATAGAATCATACAAAAAAGTATTTACAATTCCATTTAAAAGAGGAGAGGAGTAGGATGATCTGGAAACTTGGTGGGATATTTTGTTTTAAGTCCTAAGAGTTTAATTAATATTACTCAGAGTTGAGAGGAACTCTGGTAATAGGGTCAATGACTCGGGTGTTACAGGAGTAACCTGGTCTGAAGGGGACAGTAAGGAGGATTCCACCTTTAATCTCCTCCTTGGAGGGTGCAGAAAGGACAGAGCCAGGCTTGTCAGAAATGTGCAGGAAGGATCAGTATCAGGAAACAAAAAATTCCAATTAGACAACAGGTAAAGGGTTGTTTTTGTTTTGTCTTTTACATCACAAGAGTGTCCAAATGCTGAGAAGGTGACCATTGAGCCTGTAGGATCTCCATCCTTGAGTGTATTCAGAACTCAACTGGACAAAGTCCAGGACAACCTGATCTAATTGCAGCTGCTGCAGAGCAGAGAGGATTGATCATCTCAGGACTTCCAACCCCAGTTTGCACAATTCTGATGTTATGATGCTACACAGGATACTGGGAGTGTGTTTTCTGCTCACTCACTGCACATCAGCCACTGACTGGCCCCACCAGGAATTCAAACTGTTTGGAACAGACAAGCAATGGCATCTCCTGTGGTTTTTAGGGCTTAGTGGATGTGTTCTGAGTGCTGAACACTGGGGATGTATTGTGGCAGATCTGTCAGTGAAAAGTCTCATTTCCCAATTTGAAAGAAAACTTGAAGAGATCCTTATAATTTCAATTCTCGTGTCTGGAGGCCACAGGCAGCACCAGAAGGATCAAAAAAAGTCTTGAACTTTTAATACCTAAGGCTGTAATACCACAAGTTGTGTTTGCAGTACCACTTCTGGACCTTGGATTAGTGTGTTTCCAATGGCTGTCCAGAACCTTCTGGGTTCCAAGTGACTTTGAAAGATGTAAGTGTGAGAAAATGATGAAAAGCAATTTCGTTAGCTGTTTGCTGCACTTAAAAAAAAAACAAAAAAAACCAAGGACATAAAGTTTAAAAACCATTCTCTTTGATAAGGAAAGTGGTTGCTTCATCTTTTCAATGAGAGGTATCAATGAAAGTGAATTCCACTTTTCAGATTTTCTTGTACTCCCCAGTAATGCAATTTACATTGAAAACCCCACTTCTGAGGTCTGTGCTGGGCCTGAACAGCTGGTTTTCACAGTAACTAAACTAAGACTTAATTTCTTTCACATTTGAGGTTTTCCAGGAATTATGTTAGTATCCTGGATTATACATTCTTCCAAACAAGATCCCTGACTTATCTGACAAGTGCCTAGAACAAGACAAAGTTACTAACGTTACAGAATTTGAGCATATTGTGTCACATCCTGCTTGAAATTTAAATGTTAGCCTATGACTCAAGCACAGCAACATCAGATAATAGCCAAGGACAAAAACATGAAGCCTTTTTCATTGAAGTCCAGGAAAACACAACAGTGGGGAAAAAAGTCTTGGTGCCTTCCTTGCATTATGTGCCCTTCCCAGAGCAGGCTGGTTCACTGAGGCAAACCTAAGACATGCACCATAAGAGTTAGGAGGTTATTTGACTTCCAGCTTCATTTTAGAGGTGCAGAAAGATCACCAGAAGACACCAAGGCAGGCTTACATGGATAGAAAAGGCATCCACCATTAATTTTTGCTGTGATCATGAAACAGGGGTAGGAAAATGCCTATCTCAGAATGAGTTTAGAATCTCCTTAGTTAGAAATGGAGCTGAGCAGAGAGTGGAAGTTGACTGAAAGCAAGATACATTTGTACCTCAGCCCACTCCTGGGCTGATTCAGTGCCTGTTTAGAACACCAACCCTCCTGAGAAATAAGAAAGGCACGAGGTGAGCAAGTCTGACTCCCAACAGCCAGCAGTGACAGCTACTGTGGGCAGGCTGAGTAAATACACATTTCACTTTCACTGCCTAGTCTGACAATCTGCAGCCTCCTCCTGCAGGCAGAGCAGCTGAGCACAGCTCAGCACCAGTGCAGCTCTGAGCTCTGGGGCTCAGGTTACTACGTGGAGCCTCAGGTAAGAACAAATCTCAGCAGAGTTACTGGGGCCCTCCCGTGGGCCCTTCACAAAGGAAGACCCCAAATCTTTCATGTTTTTAATGTTGGCTGCAAATTTCTCTCCCTTTTACAAGAACAGGGTACATGGGACCATTGGTGCCTCCAAGTGACTTTCTGCCCTTTATTCATCAGCACGTGGATTTCTACATGAACACATTTCTAAATTGAGCACTAACATGCTCTTTATTTTTTACAGAATAATAAAATTGCTTGCCAGGGGTTTCTGACTTAAAATTCTACACAGCAAATTTATGTAGGCCTCTTGATCCTTCTTACCACATTTTTGCCAAGTTACAGTATAAAATATCTGCTCTACTAATTGCACCCAGGGATTCACATCCAATATCCAGATAGACTCCTAAAGCTGACTCTGTTTTCCCTTTGATCTTGCCTGGTCTGTTGCTTGAAAGAATACAGACA
The DNA here is from genome assembly GCA_013401135.1 of Cettia cetti. Lineage (NCBI taxonomy): Eukaryota > Metazoa > Chordata > Aves > Passeriformes > Sylviidae > Cettia > Cettia cetti. Next base: position 9,335 of record VZUI01066849.1, on the reverse strand, counting down.
GGTGATGGAAAATGCTGGAGTTATTGCAAGAACTGCTTAAAGGCCAATTAACTCCAAAAAAGCCCAAAATGAACAAGAAGCCAAAATGGAACTAAACCCACAACAGCTGGTGGCCATCAAGGCTATTTTCCCAGAAGGCAGAAGACTGTTACTAATGGGATGGAAATACAAAATTTACTGAGACCAACTGCAACTGCTGATAACGTGTATTGAGAAGTGCCTCATGGCTCACATTTTCTGCAGAGCAAGACTGAGGCTGGACAGCAATTTTAACTTTTAGTGTGGGGAAAAAAAAAGAAGTGGGAAATTAAATATACTCCCAACAATTAGTACCAGGAGCTGGTTTTACCCTTATGGTCTTTTCATCATGTTTAAAAATATTCATTCAAGTGTTTCTATCCATAGAAATAGGTTTTTTCCCCTCAAAGTTTAATCAACATAGTAAAAGACTATTAGGAATTTCCCACTGAGATTCTCTTACATTTTAAATTATTTCAATTACTGCAGAACCTGAATGCTGGAGCCCCCAACAGATGATTAAATAAAGTTGTATGTTCTGTTCTCCCTTTACAAGAGCAGAGGTTTTGAGATGTTTCAATCACGTTACATAAACCTGCATTCCTCCACTAACACAAAACATTCACTCTTGCCACAGGAGACAAATACTTCTTGTGCTGCTCCCAGCCAATGATTTTAACTCCCAAATCCAGAGTAAACATTCCCTCTTCAGAGCTGGGAACATGTTTGTGTGCAAGAGCACAGCCCCACTGCACCCAGTGACAGCATCACCAAATTAAACATGGCACATACTCCACAGGCAGTTGAACCCCACAGGATTCTTTAATGTGGTCCTGTAAAAATAGTCAGTATCACAAGTTTGGAGACACTGAAAAGTCAGGACTTTTTTAGGCTATCACCAAATAATGTATATATGGAGAGGCAGAAAATATATATTTTATTCAGTGATGATTCATTTGCAGTTCACTCATAAAAGTAAAAAAGTGAGGGACTCCAAGAGCCAGGAAAAACTTCTCAAAAGCCCAAGTTATTATGCCTTTATTATTTATTATCTGATGTCAGTTATCTAGATGAAGAACAGTGCTAAACAGAACAATTCATCCTCTTGCCTGTTTGTTCTAAGTGTGGTTCTTTCAGTGCCTTGGTGATGGTCTTCCAGAGGATGGCTGGGGCTGCCTGTACTTTGCAAGGACAGCAATATAATCATGGAAGGTGAAGGTGTGATACTCGTGGTGCTGCAGGTTCTTGTAGGTGGAATTATCAAACTCCTCTGGAGCAGGCTGAGCTGTGGTCTCTGTGAAAACAAACAGCAGCTGGTGACTATGAGGATGCCACACCAGAAGACAATGTTTTTAAGCACTGACTCAGCCTTCAAAAACTGTCAGATCCCTCATCCAGTCAACATTTGAAAGAAAAACGAGTCAACAACTTTAGGAAAAGGAGAAGTTCTCTAAGTCCAGCTGGTGCCTTGTCTGGCCCTAAAGCAGCACATTACTGTGCAGTGGGAACAGGGATCAGCACAGGGCATCTCCTACAGCACAGCTTTAAACCCAAACCAGCACCTTATGCTGGGGTGCACAGGGCAGAACATTCCATTTATCTCTGGAAGACATATGCCTGCATTTCCTGGCTTTCTCACAGTTGCCTGGGTTTTCATTCCAGCCAGAACAGTAGGTGACATTCTTAGCAAACCAGGAGGGGCAAAGGAGCAGTACAAGTGATGTATCATCCTGTCAGACCACGAGATACAGCTCTTAGAGCTACTTTACAAATTGAATTTTTGCCATGGGGACAAGTGATGGAATTAGCAAGATCTCCACCATTTAATTTCAAATGTGGTTATACCAAACAGTAATCTATCAAGAGCCTTTGATGTAAATTCCTTTTCTTGTAAATATAATCTTCTAACCTTTGTATTAGCTCTCCTTCAAAAAAGAATAACCCAATAAAGTTATTTAGAACTCCTTACTTCCTGTTAAAGCCAACATTAATTCTTATGCTTACAGAATATTATGCAAATCTAGGCAGTATCATTTACATAAAAGGCTCCTGCTACAGGCTGATTTTACAACCAAGCAAATTGCAAGAAATAAAACATTACTCCCAATATTAATTTATTGTTGCATACCCAGAGTTTTAACAATAGAAGAAGACAAAGTGAAGTGAAAAGCTTTGTCATATAAATTTCTGTGTGGTGGTTCAGGTTAGATTGTATTAAGCCCTTATTTTAACAGGTCCATCTACAATAAAAACACAAGAACTTGAACACCAGGATTTCCCTTATGACATAATTACTGCAGTGTGCAGCTATCAGATTAAGAGAAATATGCACAGCATTTAGCAAAGCTTGCTTATAAAACTCCAGGCAGTAAGTCATGGTTTCAGCAAAACATGCCAGGAAATATCCCTGTGCCTACTGCTCAGCTCCTCCTGACACACCCCAGAGAGAAAAGCCAGATGATGCTCTCTGCTGCAAAGAGCCCCAAGAACAGGCAAGGGGAGGCAAGAGAACAGGCAGAGCTGCAAGAGGCAGTTGTTCCAAATTCAGAGACAGATGTGCAGGAAGGAAAGCAGATGGAGCCCCATTTTTCCTGCCCAAATACACTGCACTTGGCTTCTCCAAGGAAAAATTTATTCCTGAGTTCATCCTCCCCACAGTTCATCCTTCATCTCTGCTTTGTCTCTCAAGGAGCAAGCACTTCATGGGATGTTCTTCCAAAATGAATCACAGGCCTATTTCTGAGTTCCCAGCTCCAGCTTTGCTCCTCACTCAGCACTTCAAGGCAGCAGTTTTTGCTGACTGCTCTACAAAGGGATGACATCACCTCAACATCCAGGTCTGCATTGAGAAAAAATTCTTTTTATGTCTTTTGTGTGGCTGCTGCAGAGTTTGAAGACAAAAGGGCACAGGGGCAGGACAGAAGGAGGGATTACAGGTGGTGCAGTCAGCTGTGAATGTTAAACAAGGAAAGCAGTGGCTGTTCTCAAAGAAGGAAGAGAGAACAAGAAACATCTGGAGACACCAGAAAAATACAATGTTTGAGCATCTAGAACTTCACTGTGGATGAATGGTGAGAAAAGCATCATCTGTAGATAAAAACAAAGAGCCCTTCCCCAATTGTTTTGTATTTAAAAGAAAGCTTATGCTGTTGACTGCAAGAAGGAACAAGCAAATCAAAATATCACTTGTGAAACAGAGCTGCATTTTAGTTTTTAAATTGCAGAATTGTTTAGGCTGGAAAAGACCTCCAAGATGGAGTCCAACCTTTGGCTGATCACCACCCTGTCAAGAGCCACAGAGTGCCACTTCCAGTCACCTGAGCTGCCATCAAGGAAGAAGGTAAGGAAAGAGATGAAATCATGAACCCACTAACCCCTCAAGCAGGAGACAGGCTTTTACTCAGCACCATCTCCTGCAAGCTGACATACCAATGCAGTTATTTTGTCTCTTAACCTGGTCAGGCACTTCAGAGTCACAGAGTGGCTGAGGTTGAAGATACCAGCTCAGCTGGTCCCACCCCAAATGCTCAGGCAGGGTCAGCACAGCAGCTGGCCCAGGGCCTCCAGCCAGCTTCTGAGTGCCCCCAAGGATGGAGAGCCCAGCAGCTCTCTGTGCAACCTGTGCAGTGCTCCAGCACTCCCAGTAAAAAAAGGGTTCACTGATGTTCAGGAAAAGCCTGTGTTTCAGTTTGTACCCACTGCTTCTTGCCCCATCACTGTGGACCACTGAAAAGCCTCACCTCTGTCTTCCTGGCACTCTCCTGTTACTCCCACACACTTCTCTTTTCTGGGACTGTCCAGCTCTCTCAGCCTTTCTCCACAGCAGAGACACTCCAGCCCCTCCATCCTTTCTGTGGCACTTTGCTGGTCTCTGTGCAGCAGCCCCACACCTCCCTGGCACTGGGGAGCCCCAAAGTGAGCACTGCACCCTGCTGCACCCCCAGCCTGCTCCTCCCAGGTCACCCCTGGTGGCCTTTGCTGCAAGGGCACAAGGCTGGCTCACCCTCAGTTTGCTGTTTCCTTGTCCCCCAGCACCTTTCCTGAAGGATGATACCCAAGCAACCTTACAATTAATGCTGCTTTTACTTCCAAGCAGGCAAATTCATTAATTCAAAGCAGCAAGGAGAAGAGGGGTCTCAAAAAGGGCAGATTTATACAGCCTAAGATGAAAGGCAGAACCTCAACAGATCAGCACAGAGAGACATCTGCTAGTGAAATACACAAAATGAGCTCAGCAGGACCATCAATTAAGAGGATGGCAGCAAATAAGAAGGGTAGGTCAGACAGGGAAGCACAGCTGAGGAGGTGATTAGTGATGCACGATGGTCTTTCCCAAAAACACACCACTGTCTCCTCCCCAGCTCTCTAAAAACTGACTCACTACTTCCACACGAGTCTCAGAATCAACACTGCCTGTTTCTGGCATTACACTATGATTTCTTGAAGTCTTCTGAAATCTGAAACACTGACAGGTTGAAAAAAAATCCCATCAAAACAAATCCCAAAAAAACCCCAAAACAAAACCAGAAAGATGGCAGGGTTTAAGCAACAACAAGATGGCATCAAATTTGACTCATGAGAATGGCAGCTACCAAAACCTTCCAAGAAAAGAGAAGAATGGAAACAAGTGCTGTCATATAAACCCCATAATTTTGCTCAGAGTGGAAACAATCTTGTTTCCATTTTATAAGTAACTGTTTTATGAAACTATAAATACAGAGAAATGAAACAGCTTCCTTTCACAGCATAGCTGGAGACTGAGTATTACTGACAGCTTATAACAATTAGCAATGAACAACAATTTATCTTCCAGAAAGTCACTGCCATTCTGCCAGTTACAGTACAAAGATCAGAGAAGATGTGGAAACCCTTTAAAAAAGTCTAACCCTAGCCCAGATGAATCAATACAGTTCAAACAATTTAAAGCTGTACCCTCTGTTGTGTTTTCTCCAGCCTGGACTCCTGCTTCCTGTGTGGTCTCCTTCTTTGCTGTGGTGCCCATCACCAACACTGTGCTTCCAGGAGTCTCTTCCACTTTAGGAGCAGTTACTCCTTTTGCTTTCAACTCCTGTGTCTCCTTCACTTTTTCCTTCTCTCCTCTGGATAGCAGATTTTGCTTTTTGTCTTCCTGAGCCACTGCTGAGGCTTTCAGCTGAACAGCTGCTCCCTGGGTTCCAAAGGACTTTTCCTGCACAGGATCAGATTGACAGCTGATATCAGTCAGGTCCAGGCTTCTCCCCACACGTGCTTCTGTGACCAACTTCTGCTCTTTTGGAGTGGATTTCACTTTGGGTTCTCTTGCTTTGGATTTTGACGTTTCCTGGCTGACTGATGTTTTAGAAAATTTGACCTGCTTTACAGAAGACATGTTAATTTCTGGTTTGCGTGGCAGCTTCTTAATTCCATATTCTTTGAGAGATTTCTGGGGAAATTTCTCTTTTGCCAGCATTGATGCCTGTACTGCAGTGTTCTCAGAAAGGATGGGATCTCGTCTGGGAAACTCAACTTTAGTTTTAACGGCAACTCGTGAATCATCAACATTTTCATCCTCGGAATCTGAGCTAGAATCTGACTCTGAGCTGGATGAAGTCTGTTCCTCAGCAAACTTTTTCCTCAGGCCTCCTCCTGTTGTGGTGAGGTTTTCCTCCTCACGGGAGGGAGCAACTCCTCGCCGAGGAAACGCAACTTCAGTTTTTCTTGGCGTGGACACCCTCGTGTCTTCAGCAGGTTCTGCAGCTTCCTTGAGCTTGCTACTAGATGTGCTCTCACCTTTGTCTGCAGACAGCAGGAGAGAGCTAGAAGACAACATTTTACGAAATTCAACTGGTGCCTTCATGGCAAGCAGCTTGGTGCTTCCCTGTCGTGCCACTACATCTAGGAAACGGCATAAAGAGGATTATCATCATTGGCTCTGACATCGCTGTTACTGATCTTAGTCACACAGTTTTAACTTTCAGAGATAATCTGGCACAAAAATAAACTGAAAGTAATTATAATGCTAATTACAGGCATTGCAAAGCAGAAAGGTTTTAGACTTTTTAAGTTAAGGGAACTGGAGTTCTAGTAGCACCTAACAGTTTTTGCTGCTGCGATGCCAAAGTTCTAGAGAGAACCCCTTCCATTCCTCACTTTGCCAGAGCCCTCCAAGAGCTGCTTTTCCCTGTGCTTCACCTCTGCATCTCTGGAAAAGGTTTGCAGACACTTCCCTATCTCAGGTGAGCATTGTTAGCCAAGCTCTTCAAACGCTGCTGCACAGACAACCCTGCTGTGTGAAAAGCCAGCCAGGCAGAGACACAGGGCAGAGGCCCCCCAGAGTTCAACACTATTTCCCCAAGACCTCATCTCCTCCAGTCCTCACTTCCTATTTCTGCTTTGAGACCTCTTTGTTAAAGAATATTTAGAAGATCTCCTGATGCTTCATGTTTGTTTCTGTTTCTTCTCCCTTGTGGATACCTGCCTTAAGCTAAACTCTCCAGACAAGGAACCAACAGTTGAAAGAGAAGGCAGCAACTTTCAGATCCTTTCAGGGAATACACAATACCCCTGGGAGGCTTATCATCATCCTCAAGAGGCTGAGCAACAGCAAATACTGTTGTGGTTAGAGAAAACAGGATGTCAGGGAGCACTGGGAGCACATTAGGAAGATTCACCATGGCTGAAATTGGCTATAGCAAAGCCAACTCCATTATGAGTTGCATCACTTCCACCCAGCAGAAAAATCCAACAGATTTCCAGCCCATTATGCAGATTTTTCTGCAGAGTTTGGCAATCCAGATCTACTTTTAATGCCCATGAACCAGATACAGCTTTCTCCTCACTGGAATTTTACAGTAATACCTTGTATGAATTCAAGGAGTTATTACCATTAGTTCTGAACAGAAGCAAGCCTTTAGCAATGTCTAAATGAAAACATCACAGAAGAGACAAGAAAACAAAAGCAAAGTATTTAAGAAAGAAACACAGAGTTTTTACCACAACAAAATACAATAAAAAAGAAAAAGGTATCAAGTTTACAGGTAGTATTTTGAATAATTTCAAGCACATACTTCTCTCTGCCAGATGGAAGGTGCAGGATGGGAAGGAAGGGCAGAGGGAGGCAGGAGGATGGACAGGCACCTTTGGAAGAGGTCTGACTCCCTGCTCACAATGACCCAGCCAAGCAGCAGCCTGGAGGAACTAACACGTGAGGAAGAGTCACTCAGGATGGAAGAGTTCTTCAGAGAGGCACAGAAGAGATTAAACTAACACAGGAATGGCCAAAGGGAGGACAGACAAGGGAAAGCTGAGCAAAACCCGAAGAAGTATTAATGTTAAAACATCCTAAGAAATGAAGAAAGCAAGGAAAATTCAGCTTGACCATTAGTTACTGGAATAATACTTTAAACAGTTAAGTTTGGATAAGTGAAAAAGACTGACTTTATGATTAAAAGCTGAAACATCCAATGCAACTGATACACTTTAATTAAGGTACTTCAAACTTTGCACCAGCTAATCTGTACCTGCATCAGCTTGCCAAAAGAACAACACATCCAAATCAGTCACAGAAACATCATTCCCAGCTGTGTTCTTCCTGATGCTTGGAACACCAGCACCATTCCCAGCAGGTATTTAAAGCCTGTTCACACTCAGAGAGGTGACAGGCAGAAATCACAGGTCTATTTCCCATCATTGATCTGTATGCAAACACCACCGTTTCATCAAAGCAAGGAAAGTTTGCACATCCTGTTCCAGGCCAGAATCTGGCAAAGGCAGCTGCATCTTGTGCATCTTAACTAATCTGGAGTGTTTGCAGGGAAGCAGCTGCCTGGGAGAGCTGGCCTAAGAGGGCTCCTGACACCAGTCAGGGCTGCAGGACAGTGAATCCAGAAACTGATACTAAAGTGCATCTCAAATACTCTTAGAGTGCAATAAAATAAATCATAATAAAAAGCAATTTGCTGTTCAATCAATCTATGCAGTGAAGGCTTTCTGAATGGAACAGCCAGGCCTTTATTTGCTTTGGCATTTAAGAAGGTGGCAGAAGTCTGCCTTCAACTACTCTTGCAGTGATTTTTTTCAACAGCAGTCAACAAGTCTGATCACTCCTACATATCATTCCATGGAGCTTTCCTGTTTCAGCACCTGGATCTCTAATTTGGGAAGGAAACCTCACTGAACCACTGAGCCTCCATTTATACAAACAAGGCATCAGTCTTTGAAAGGGGCATTCCTGTTCTGACTGTGGCCAGGGATGAAAGGGTTCAAACACTCCTCAATGTGGGATGCAGGGCAGCATCCAAACCAAGGTGTGGGCTTGCAAATCTAGGGAAGAAGTATTATAACCAAATTTAACACAGCAGGGCCATGGCAGCTTCTTACACTGCTGCCTGGAGCTGCAATTTGGCATATTTGGATCTTGAAAGTCCTTCTCTATGTCCTTCTATTTTTTAACGCTGATAACACAAACGTTTTAAAGGGCAAGGGTGAACATCTAAAGTTAAAAACTAGATTTTGAACCTCATTAAAAACATTTCCAGGGATGGGGCATCCACAGCTTCTCTGTGCAACCTGTGCCAGGGCCTCACCACCCTCACAGTAAGCAATTTTCCCCTGATACCTCATCTAATCCTACTTTCTTTCACTTTGAAGCCATCTGCCCTCCCACACACGGAACAGTCTGACACCGCCCCATCCAGCCCGGCCTTGAACATTAAGGTGAAGGTAAACAGGAAAGAAGTGACAAGCTCATAAATATAAAACTACATACGTGTATATGTATATATTTTTATATATACGGCCTAAAAATATATTCCACACAGCCAGACCTTTACTTTTACTTTTATTACTATACAGTACATTTTATCAGAAACCCGCGGTGACCTTTCAGTCCTTGTTTTTCCCAGCTTATGCAGCGCCTCTTCCGAGGCGTGACCCTTCCCCAGCTCTCCGCACCCATTCCTTTTATTGACACCAAACCACTTCTTACTCTTTGGCGGCGCCATCCCCGTGCCCACCGGCTTCGTGCAAAGCCCCCGCGCCTCCAGCTGCAACACCTGCGCGGCACAACATAACGAGAGTTAGCAGAGCGGGAGGGAATTCCGACAGCTGAGGGGGGTGTGGGGGCAAGAAATCGCTGGAGTTCCCCTTTACCTCGCGGCTCACCGCCCGCCCGCCGCTCCTCAGCACCGCGGCCGCCGCCATCTTGTCCGAGCCCTCCCGGCGCCCCAACGGCCTCGCGGTGGGCGGGGCCGGCGGCCGTGACGTCACGCGGGGCGCGGTGACGCAATCGCGCAGGCGGCGGCGCGGGCGCATGGCGGGCGGCGATGGCGGTGGGCGCA
>VZUI01066841.1:0-122582 GCA_013401135.1 Cettia cetti | reverse complement strand
ATTATCATTATCATTATCGTTATCATTATCATTATCATGTAATATAATATTATCATTATAGATAAACATGTAAGGGGTACCAGTATATTTTGGTCACATAAAACGTAGTTGTGTTGAGGAAAGAGAGACTGGAGGTTATTTAAGCCTCATGGAGTTACTGCAGGAAAATTTAGTTTCTTTAGGATACTTTAAAGCACAGTCTTTATCCTACACATTCCTTTCCTGCCTGCTTCTTCACAGAACTCTGGTAAAAGCTGATGTCACATCTGAGCTAGCTAATATCATGATACAGCTCTTTCAGATTGCTCACTGACTCCTCTTACTCCTTTTTCTCTACTACCTCTTTCTGCATTTGCTAACAGAAAACATTTGTGTATACTTTCAAATGGATGCTGGAAAAGCTGGCAAGTCCCTTCTTGATGACTTTCTCTGAGGAAACAGTGTCAACAGCATAGATCTCATGTATAAAAAAATGATGGAATTAAACTGCGCTGAATTATGTGTTCTGCTTCCTTAAATGTTCTCACCCAGCAGGAAATGAAAACACAGCTTAATATTAATATTCTTGAACACTATGAAATATTTTTCTTTATATGCATTACTTTAATTCTCAGCAAATTAGCAAACAAGGTCACTAAGATATCCACCTATCATCCACTCCATGCAATCAGAATTGACTTAGCTCATATGTAATTATGTCCAGCAAATCTATTTATCTGCTGTGCCTTGGATGCCTGGAACTCAACCTCCAATGCTGTATCTCCTTTAGCAGAGTCTCTCATTACTGCCAAAGAGAAAGTACTTGGAGCAGTGAACAAGAAAATATTAAGCAGGTAAGTAAGCTCTTGGCTTGTGTTAACAAATTTATGGCACTAAAAAAATGCTCTCTGCTGAAGATTTCTCCTCCAGAAACTGAGATAAGTGGAGGGAAAAAAAAAATCCATGAGTATTTTAATCTTATTATCCTTCAATGATGACATTCTCCATTTCCTTCTTTCTAGGACCCTGAATTTGTTGTTCAAATTTTGTATTAATTTTCACAACCCAGTTTGACAGTTTGCTTTGTTTACACATTTTCACCCAAAGAATCTTGCCTGTATAAGCTGAGTGAATTATCAGGGTTTATAGGCTACACCGTGTTGGTTTGGCTATCTAGTGATGAAACAGTGGAACAGATTGCCCAGAGAGCTGGTGGATGTCTCCTGGAATCACAGAATAACAGAATATGCTGAGTTGGAAGGCATCCACAAGGATCATCTATTCCAGCTCCTAGTCCTGCACAGATCACCCCAATAGTCACACCTGGAGAGCATTGTCCAAACACTTATTGAACTGTCAGGCTGCTGCTGTCACCACTTCCCTGGGGAGCCTGTTCCAGTGCCAGCCACCCTCTGGATGAAGAACATTTTCCTGATGTCCAACCTAAACCTCCCCCAACACAACTTCAGGCCATTCCCTCAGTCCTGTCGCTGGTCACTGGTCACCACAGAGATCAGTGCCTGCCTCTCCTTTGGGCATTCCATAATAGTTTAATGTATTTCTCATACTGTGGTATCCAAAACTTCCCCCAGAACTCCAGGTGAGGCCATCCCAGTGCAGAGCAGAACAGGACCCTGAGAGACAGTATTGAAAGCTTTACTGAAATGCAGAAACATCACATGAACTGGCATCCCTTCATCAACTAGGTGGATTACCTCAACAGAAAAGGAAGTAAGATTTGATGAGCAGGATTTTCTTCTCATGAAACCATACCAGCTCTGACCAGTGATTTCTTCATCTTTCAATACCTCCCAAGATGATTTTTTCCCCCTGATTTTATGGGCACTGAACTGAGACTGACAAAACTGTAGTTTCCAGGGTCTTCTTTCTTGCCCTTCTTGAAAATCTGGACAAGCTCGAATTGTGAGCTTTCAGTCAGCTGGGATCTCTCTGGATTCTCAAAACCACCCAAAAAACATCAAGAGAGGTTTAGCAATGACATCAGCAAAGTCTTCAAGGATTCATGGATTAATCCCATCAGACCCCACAAACTTGTAAGGATCCAGCCAGAGCAGTAGATCTTGAACAATTTCAGGGTCAGGGGAGCTGATCATTCTCACAGTCATGTTCCTCCAGCTCAGGGCACTGAGACCCCGTTGTTCCTTCACCCATGTTAAAGAAAGAGGCAAAGAATGTGCCAAACACCTCTGCCTTGTCCATGCCCCTGTTTGGGAGGTGACCATCCTCATCCTATAATGATTTTTACACTGCCTTTTGCCATTCAAGTCCAGGCTGAGCTTTGGCTGCACGAATTTTCTCCCTAGTAGTGAGCAGCATCTCTGTATTATTCCCATGTCACCTGACCATGCTTCCACTGGGCAGACACCTTCCTTTATTGCCTTATTTCCAGGAGAACATCCCTGCTCAGCCAAGGTGGCCTTCTGCCGCACCTGCTTGACTTCTGACATTTGAGAATGTCAGAAACTTCTTCCCTGGAGGACTTTACTTATTAATTCCATGAGCAGCCTGAAGTTTGCTCTCCTCATGTCCAGAGTTGAGGTTTTGCTGGCACTTCTCATACCAACAGAGATTTTAACCTCTTTGTGGTTTCTGTGGACAAGATGGTCCCTATCTCCACTTCATTCACAAATCCACCCTGTTGACAAGCAGCAGATCAAGGACAGCATCTTTCTGAGTCAGCTCCCTTGGAACTTGTTCCCTAAATAAAGTTATCACCTAAGTTTTTTGGAACCTTTTGACTCAGGTTGTACCAGCTGTGTGACACTCCTAGTTGATTTCTGACAAGCTGAATTCCCCCAAAAGTACAAGAGCCTTTAACATGGAAGCATCTCTTATTTCCTCAAAGAATAATTCATCAGTGCCATTGTCCTGGCCAGCTCTATAGTGGACTCCCCCATGACATCCAGATTATTTGTTTGTAACCATCCAACAGGGCACTCCAGTCACAGGACTCATCCCACCAGGTTTCACTTATGTCAGATCTCTGGGAGTGGGCTAAAGCCTCAATCCTCTTCTTTGTTCCTCTCTCGGATACATTACTGTAGAAACATTTCCACATATGGTGCTTCATAGCAAAACATATGAAACAAATTTATGGTTCCCATCAGCGTTCATTTCCTCAAGATTTGGCATGCCATGCCATTGCTCATCACTGGCAAGAGGCAAGCCTGACTTTGTCCCTTTCCCTCTTCCAAGCTAGTTTAGAGCTCTGTTGATGAGCCCTGCTATATCTTGAGCTAGTGTCACATACTTCAATGGAGCAATGACTTCCCACTTCTGACTGAGCTTTTTCGGACATTAAAAATAATTTGTACTACTTCCTCATGCTACTTGATCCTTCTTTGGTCAGAGACTCTTGAAGGCTAGAAATACTTTTTAGACAAGATTTGTCAGAATCTTAATCACCAGCATCAATGGCTATGAAGAGAAGATGCCTTTGGCATAATTGGTCCCTTGACTTCTCATATGCCTATGTTCCCTTGGTTTGCTTGCTATGCAGAGATTATTCTCTTAACAGGGAGAGTTAAAAAGCATATGTCATTCTGCTTTTCAACTAGTTCAAGAATTACTACAGATAGGTGGCTGAACTAATTTCAGGCCTATAAAAGTCAATAGTTTTTCCACTAGTTTCCATGAGCTCTGCATGTTCTTGCTATTGAGCAACATCTTTTAAAATGCACTCAAGGCTTATTTTCTTTTACTTATAATCAGCACTGCAGAATAATTTTACAGAATTCATGTTGTTCAGATTGTTTTCTCTTTGAAATCACAGAGATCCCTTTCACAAGGGATTCATATCTAACTCATTTTGTGGCTTTAAATGAGTTAGCTTCTGCATAGAAATTCCCAAATGCACAGAAAGGAAAATAAACACTTTCCACAGACTCCCATTATATTGAGACTCAATCTCAAAAGTTATTTACATTGTTTAAAATTAAACACTTGCTAAACCAAAGCCTAATCTCCAATACAATTTTAAGGCCTCTGCTAGCATTCACTGCATTTTATCTAAACAATGTTTTGATCTTGAAAATATACCCTCAAAATAGTCAGGTCTCATGGCAGTTAAGACCACAGTGTTATTTACACCCTTCTGTTGCCATATGTTATTTTCAAATACTCATGTTGCTCTCTTCTTCAGAATATTCCCCAATATTTACTTTAGAATTACTTTCCTATTTCTTATTCAGGGTTCCTTGTTATGTGGTGTCACAATATTAGTATTGTGACACCACATCACATTTTAAATACTGAGACAGCTTTCTAACTTTCCTACTACAGTTTTTTCCAAGTTTAGTGATGAAAAGGCCTAAGCCTACCTCCATCCCACACCATGCAGCCAGGTGGAAATCAAAGGCAGTGGATGTCTGTGCCTCTTGCATCTTTGAACTCTTTGAACTCTTTGACTTATTAACATTTCACCTGAAGTTCTTATTCATAGACGTTTCACATCATAATATTTTCCCAAGGGTCATGAGTTCTTGGGGTTTTGTGCAAGCCCTGTGACCAATTTGGGAGTGTTTATCAGCTCTCCTTTCCAATAGCTATGTTGCTGTAGCTAAATGGGATGAAGAAAGGAATCTCAGCACAGAAATTTGATGGTCATGGAAAATCAATGGCATTAAAATCCAAACTGGGAAAATACATTGACATATCATCCAGGGCTATACTGGCTGGGTTTCCACTTTTCTTCACAGTTTTTAACTGACTAGTTGAGCAGCAATCTAATACCTAAGCACCTTTCTTCTATTTCTTCTCTTGCAGATGATGTGGTGTCTCATTTCTCTTTTGTAATTATTGTTTTAGTGAATCTTACTTAGGAAATTGATTTTTCTCAACTGTATTAGAAAATGTATTAGAAAATGTTTTCTTCTTACTGGAAGTTAAATGTGCACAGGGAGTTTTGCCAGTACAATACCTGTTAAAATATTGCTCTGTCTCCTGGATCAATCACTAACAAAGAACTGAAGTTTGGCTTGGCATAACAGTCTTTTGGAAGAGAATGCTTTTCACACACCCATGTATTCACATACGCTCTCATCCAAGCAGCTCCCCCTTCCATCACCATCGTTTCTTCACAGACACAAAGATGATTTCATTTAATACCACTCTTTCTGAGGTGTTTTAATTAAGTTTTCTGTTAAGTTTTTGTAAAGCACTAAATTAAATCACTAGTTCAATCCAGATTGCACTGTCTGCTGTCAGTCCTTTCACTTCTCATGGTTGACCACATTCATCTAGTATCTTCATATGTTCTTTATACACTCATTCTTCATACACTGATGCCAGTTGTTTTGGTTGTTTTTGTAGTTCTGTTAACTTTCACAAACTCATCTTCCTACTGTATTTTGTGCCTTAAGGGAAGGTAAGTACACATTTTATTAAACAGTTTTTCATCCTAATTTTCTCTTCACAATTAATTTAATAACTTTAAAAATGCCAATCTTGTCTAGTCTATGCTATCTTTATTCTCTTTCACTTATTGATTTGCTTCCTTAATTTAAACACTGATTCTTGCCCTTGCAGCTTGACCTTCTGCACTGACAGTTCTCTGCTCTCCATATTTATTACTTTCTTCCCTTGACTTTCCTCTGACCACAGACCCTGACACAACTTCAGTTCCCTCCTGGCTGAGCTTCAGATCTCAGTCTTTAATTCTGCCTCTCCTTTGTGCCCTTTGTAAGCCCCTCAGGCTTCCAGGCCTGTGCCTGAATTAGCCACAGTGTCCAAAGGTGTGTAACACAGTAAAACTTTTGAATCATTTCTCACTTCAAGAAAATCCAAGAAGTCAATTACAGAGGAACAAGCAAAATAGTATGCACACCATTTTCTCAGAAACACTCAACCAAAGTAGTTGAATACAACCATTATGCAACAAGACATAAATCACATTCTAGCTCAAAATATACTTACCAGGAAAACACTTAGAGCATGTTTTTCAACCTGAAGTGTATCTCAACAATTCTTGGAAAAGAGAGTCTCTTTTAAAAAGCTTAATTAACAGCAGGTTTTAACTCCTTGTAAGGCAGTTTGACCATCCACTAAACAATCCTGAAGTGGTTTTAAACATAAAAATTTTGAAAGGTAAAGATGATCAGCCCTTTTTTTAATGGATAATCTATTTTTCTTTTTCCTTACATTAATCAATAATTTTAAGTACAAGATAAGGAATTTGTTTATGATAGAATAACATGAACACTTCAGAATCTATCATTTTAGCAAGCCAAAAGACTTAGACAATTAAAAGATAGACTAAAAATATTCTTATATTCATTTGATCACAAAGAATTTAAAACCAACACATTTCCTACAATTTTTCAGAGCACTGCCTGGTTTTGTTTTCCAACTTGCATCCTGGCAACAACAAACACACCTTCATTTATGAAACAGCTATTGTTGATCATTAGGGACTTTGCACAATGCTTTGGGGTTTGGTGGGTTTTTTTAACTGTTCACTAAATATGTTGCTTTTAAGACTGCTCGATTAAATGATAGCTTTATCAACAAAGAGTAGGCATAATATTGTTAATGAATGCAAGAATACAGTTGTGTAGGATGCCATTCTCAGTAATTGTTAATTTATGTAAATTTGAGCTCTTGGGGAAAAACTATCAAGGAAAATTGCTTTTAAAAGAAACACTTTAAAGTTCAGATGTCAGTGTAAGTTGAAGAGTTTGACATGAGTTATCAAAGTTCAGCTCTAGCAGCGGCACTAATTTGAACAGATAAAGACTGGGAGCTTGTAAATTAAAACCTTTCTATTCTTTCCTTTCTAACAACCATGGATTTCACAACAGGCAGCAAGTTTTTTAAAGCGTGACTTACCCAGAAAGGCTTTAGCAAGACTATCATAAATGAGAGATCAATTTTTTGATCACTTTTTTCTCCTTTTCTAGTATTTCATTTACTTACAATAACCATTAATAAAAAAAATAAAAATAAAAATAAAAATAAGTTCTTCACAGCAAGTTCTGCACTTGCAGGAAATGGCACTGACAGCTTACTCTGGCACTGCCAGACACCCACATTTTAGGACAGTTGTCAGCAGCTTCTAATTTTTGTGAAATTCTGCTAATTTTTTCAGTTTATGTGGGCAGAAATTATCTCAAAATAATGTTTCATTTTCCTGTTGAAATGTATTAAAAATCTGGTGTCTCTCAGTAACAATGTGATGTTGTCAAAATTGAATGCTATCTAATAACAGTTATCTGTTAAGTTCATGAACACAGAATCTGCTCAGCAGCAGCACTGACTAAAGGAAACCATCTAGGCCACAAGAATTGAATAGTGCTACTTTTCTTTACAGAAGGTTACATGTAAGGGTACATATAAGAGATCTGAGATTAGTCATACAAAAAAAAAAGAAAAGAAAAGAAAAAGAAAAAGAAAAAAAAGTGTGTGTTCTCTTAGCTGAGTCTTTGTCCTACCAGCTATAAAGTGGGAATGGACTGGCTAAATCCTGCCAGGGTTTTTTTGTTTGTTTGTTTGTTTGTTTGGTGGTTTTTCGTTTTGTTTTTGGGTTTTTGTTTGTTGGTTTTTTGGTTATTTTGTTAAGTTTTGTTAAGGTTCATGTAATTTGACAAGCACTATTGAATAGCAAGGAAAAAATTCATTACATTGTCTTCAGACGGACTTGTGGGCCATAAATGCTACTTGGAAGGTCATTAACTGAGGCTGCCTACACCTATCCTATACAAAAAAAAGTGGAAATTACACATGCAGTCTGAAACAGAGAAGATTATCATAAATACAGCTACACAAAGAGATTGCTTGCTGTTATACAGACAGCCTTAATTTTGCCATTTTGAGGTACATGACATATATTATTAATAATGTTTTCTGGTACTCATTCCATGCAATTTGGTATTGCAAATTGTCCTAAATATATAAATTTGTACAAACTGATTTGGAAAAATAAAATCCATTCATATACTGGATCCCCAAAAAGACTTTTATTTACAGAGAGTGAATCTTGATGCTTTTCTCTTGTCCACAATGATGACCACCTAACAATTATTTTGTGCAAGCATTATATGGAATATCGTCACCTCTCTTCTAGGAGATCTTGTCAAGATCTGTATTTTTGCTAGTTATTCTGCCCAACATTAACATGCCTGACCTCGACTTCTGTTGAAAGAGACTCCAAAGGAAAAAAGAAAAAAATTTTAAGCCTTTAAACATCCTTAATCCTATGCTCATTCTTCCATAGGTTGGACTTACACAGAAACACTCAGGGTGGGGATAAGGACCTAGATGGAAAGGGATGGAGCAAATTATCTCAGGCTTTCTTTCACAGCACCATGTCTGCCTGCAGTGCAAAATCACAGCAGAAACAAGACACAGATGGATTTTATAATAATACAGAAAGAATGAATAGTCCACTCCATCACCTGGGGGCCTGAATTTTCATCAGGCCACATCAACTTGATTTTCCAGGAAAATGTCCCTCAGAAGGTCACAGCCATAAAGCAAAGAAAAAACACAAGAGCTGCCCCCACCTTCATTGAGGTATGGACCTCAGAAACTCTCTGGGGATTTGCTGACCCCCCTCCAGGCACCAACATTTCTCAGCTCACAAGTTCCACACACAGGTCTGCCACATCTGATCATCAAAACAGATGTACCACAGCTCCTCCGTGAGTCGCCAAGGGCTTTGTGCTGCCCGGCAGGGCTGAGGCAGGAGTGCTGGCAGTCCTTCAACTCTTTCATGCTCTCCCTCCAACTATGCCCTGCCATGGTAGTCTGGGAGAAAAACTGGGGAGCAGCCCAGAAATTTCACAAATGTTTTCCCTCCTCTTTTGCAAATTTATATATGCAAAGGGAAGAAAAATAAAGGAAAGAGAAAAGAAAGATTAGGTTAGAACTTCACTGCAGAAATGTACATTGCAGTGAAATCAAAACAGCAATTTTGATTTCTTCTTGTGCAATTAGTTAGTTTTAAAGTATCAAAAGTCTCCTCTGCTTTTCTTTTCTTGCCCAGTTATGCATTTTCACTGACACTCTGCTTTCTGTTCAGTCAGTGACTATGTCTTGACAAGTCATAATCCATTTTGTGGCTGCAAAAGTAGTAAACATTTTATCTTCCTTTCTAATCAGCGAGCATCTGGTGCATCACATTAATAAGCAAATACAAGAAAAGGCTTTCTTAAAAATACACTCTTTTGAAAAGTGTAAGTAAGGAATACAGACTAATGAAAAACAGAGCTGGGCACATCTGATCACAGAACAGTTTGTTTGTTATAAAGCTCTCAAGCTGGTAATCTCTAAGAGGCTCTCCATATTAATCACTCTGTTTACAGCTCACAGTCTGAACACCCTGGACAGGATCTTTGATTCATTACAACTTTTTAAGAGTGTTACTGAATAAAGTGTTTCTTGTCCTTCTGAAACTTAGTGTCCTTCTTTCACACAGGTCTCCTTTCTTTTGTGGTGCTGTTATCACAGTGAGAACTGACATTATCCTTCATACATTACAACATTCCAAATAACACATAGGTTTACTGCTCCTTATTGTTTGTCTGAGCAGCTCAAGAACTCTTCTGATCTTACCAGACTTTCAAAGTATTGCTAGGCTATTTCAAAGGGTTATTTTGATCCTGAGCAAGGTGTGAGTTATTTGAAGGAACTCCTTTCTAACTTAACTACCACTTTGAAATGCCATTAATTCTCCAATTGAGATCCTATTATTTTAATTTTTATGTGATTATTATAACACCAAAGACCACAGAAGTGATAAATAATTGCCATAGAGACAAACACATTTAAAAAAACCTTGCAGATGGTAGTACCGGGTTTTCCTGATTGTTCTTTGTGGTGTTGTTCAAGAGGCAACGCGCCAGGCATAACTACTGACCTTCAGGATATATTTTGCAGATCTGCAAAATATATTAGATTTTTAGAAGGCAAAGGATCATTATTCTTCTGGCTACCACTTTTCTCATTATATCAGTATATCCCCTGCTTTCTAGAGTTGAGAGCTGGACCAGCATCATATGCTGACAATATGACTTATTATTTGAAAAGCATCAAGTACAAAAAAAATTAACAAAACCAAAACAAAATAAACAAAAACAAAACAAATCCAACTGGAGCTCTGGCAAAGTAGTAACATAAATAATTGTAAATCGCTGTGAATCCTCTTTCCTGGGAAGACATCAGAAAGAGCCATGAAATTACTGTTACACTTCCGTCTAAGCACTCTGAGTCCTCTTTTGTGGCAGGTCTAACCTAATTTACTCTGTCTGTTTGAACTGTGGAGACACATACATACAGCAGTGTGGCCTATGTGCCCTGTTGATGCTTCTGCCACCTGGGTCCCAGGGTCCCCTTCTGCTTTTTAGACAAGGTGCCTTCGGCACTACCAGAAGCAGTATAAAAGATCAGGTCCTCTATTTCAATTTAGGCAACTGAGAAAATTAGATGACGGGAATGAAAATACATGCCTGAGTGAAGGGGCTTTAATTTCAAGGGTGTTTTTTGAGTAATACACCAGCTGAGAAATCCTCTCAGAGGTACCTAATACTGACAAGTCTGTATGTTCCTTTTCAACTGGCTGATTTATAATTTCCCCCCTAGGTGTACTAAATCTAACTAGAGGGATACTTTATGATTTCTTGGCTCAGCCAGTCTCCTAGACATGAAGGGCCTCTAGTGGCTGATGCTCTCCTTATATTAAAACTAACCCACAACTCAGGCTTTTAAGGAATTAAAACATCAGGCAATTTGAGATTATGCTTTGTCTATCATCTTTTATGCAGTCTTAATAAAGAAAGGTGAAAGGATACTGAGCCATAGGATGCTGATGCTGTTCCACATATGACAGAGCACTATGGAAGGTCAGAGACTGAGTCTTGCCATTTAAAGTCACCAGAGTATTTTAGACATATGCCTTTCCCTTATATATTCTTCCAGAGTCCTTATCTTCCCTCAATCACACAGAGATAGAAGACCTTTCTTTTCAGAAAGGTCAAAAAAAAGAGGCTTCTTCTTTTAACAGTTGACAGATTCCTAATTGAGTGAGAAACAGGGTAAGAATGCTTTGCTTGCACTCTGCAGATATTGCTATAAGACAGCTGATAGTAGCACTTTATTTTAGTATACCAGAGTAAGGCAAGATGTAACAAGTTTGAAGCTGGAGTCAGCAAGATTACCCGAAAGAATAGTAATGCAAGATTAATAGAAAGAACAATTAAACATTTAAGAAGATAACAGGATACAGAGAATTCCAAATGGTGGAAAACAAGCACCAACACTGGTTGACTTTCCACATTAAACCCAGCAGGTCAAGCAGAAGTTAATTAGGGCTAAATGTATCATCACTAGGCTGAAATCTCTGATCCATATTTCTAGGACAGAAGAGACTTGATGACTTCTTCTGGACTAAAAAATCATAAGAAAATGGCTGGTATTGTTTGAGATGTGAGATCAGTAGTAGGAAGAGAAAAAGAAAATGAAAGCACAGGGGACAAAAGGCAATAAACCATCTGTCTGACAAAGGCTTCAAGATGTCATCACTAGATGGTAGACATAGCTATATGAAGTGAAGGGCATTTATTTCACCTTGAAACAGCCCATAGGACTCATCATTCTCAGATACAAAAGTCAACAAATCTGATGTAAATGTCTTGTAGGTCAAAGTGTAGAAATAGAACCCATCTCTTGCCATTATTATTGACATTAGTATAAAGGATATACCTCAACCTTTCACGCATGATGATCTTACTTGACAGCTGCTCTGAGGCAGTCTTTGAACAAGTTACCCAAAAGAGTGTATGAAGAAAGCATAAGGAACAAGAAAACAGCAACTGGCTGATAGCCTTGTTTCAAATGTTCCCTCATTTGCAAAAAACCTTTTAGTTGAAAGGTGTACTGGGTTTGTACGTTGAGGTTTTGGTTGTGGAGGGCTACAGGGGTGGCTTCTGTGAGAAGCTTTCTCTGATTCAAAACCAGCTGGCTCCACAAGAAATGTGCCACTGGGCAAGTCTGGGCCCATCAGAAATGGTGGCAATAAAGTTTAATTGCACAGATGTAAGTGTGGCCGGAGACGGGCAGGGTGACAACATGTGAGAGGAACAGCCCTGCAGACACCCAGATCAGTGCAGGAGGGGCAGGAGGTGCTCCAGGGGCCAGAGCTGAGGTTCCCCTGCAGCCCCTGGTGCAGCCCATGGTGAGGCAGCCGTGCCCCTGCAGCCCATGGAGGTCCCTGGGGACGCAGAGATCACCTGCAGCCCCTGGAGGAGGCCCAGGCCAGAGCAGGTGAGTGCCTGAGAGGGGGCTGTGACCCTGTGGGAGACCCTGTTGAAACAGGGTCCTGGCAGACCCATGGAGAGAGGAGCACACACTGGATGACACCTCCTAGTAGGAACTGTGTAACTTGTGACCCCAGGGGACCCACACCAGAGTGGGTGGTGCCTGAAGGTCTGCACCCAGTGGAAGATCGACCCACATTGCAGCAATTTGTGGAGAACTGTTGTCCATGGAAAAGATTCACACTGAAGAAGTTCATGGAGAACAGTCTCCCGTGGGAGGAACCCTTTCCCTGAGCAGAGGCAGAGACAATGTGTGATGAACTGACCACAACCCCCATTCCTTTTCTTCCTGCACCACTGGGTGGGAGTAGAGCTGGAAGGGAGGGAGGAGTGGTAGAGAAGGTGTTTTAAAGGTCTTATTTTATTCTAATTATCCTGGTCCAATTTTGCTAGTAATAAACTCAGTCAGTATCTCTAATTCTAGCCTGTTTTGCCTGTGACAGTATTTGGTGAGTGATCTCTCCCCATCCTTATCTCAAATGATGAACCCTTTGTTACATCTTCTCTCCCCTGTCCAGCTGCAGAGGGGAGTGATAGGCCTTGGTGGGTGCCTGACATCGAGCCAGGGTCAACCCACGACAAAAAGGCAAGAGAATTTTAACCATAATTACTTGTCAAATGTCAAATTATCAAATGTTTTCATCATCCTAGTCCAGGTCTGCTCTTCTTAAAAACAGAAAGAATCCTATTGAATGCAGTACCTGTTAAAAACCAGAATACGCTTTACAGATGAATAATGTATTATGGTAGACATGATGTTAAATCCTGAAGGTTTCAGTAAAATTTTCTTATTCATAAGTACAAGTCCTTTCCAAAAAGCACAATCAAAATGACCTGGTGGACGTACATGTATACACATATTTAAATAAATTCTCATTTTCTAATTTGGTAGCTGTTTGTTGTGACACTTTTGTTATTTCAGCATGGACATTTTTCTGTCCTTTTTTTCTGCATGTCTGCATTAGCAGTGTCCTTTATAGAAACTAAATTACTAGCATGGCTCTTAGTAGGAATGACAGTAATTGGCAGACTATAGGGGATATAATAATCCTATACCTATTTCTGGGATTTTAAATGGCTAATGGTTGCTAAGTGCACTGTTACAGCAAGTCACTCTGACTTTTCCTTGCAAATGCAAGGAAGATCATGTCCTGTAAGAATCTGGTTCCAGGGAAATTGATGTTGCATCTTTAAATTGATCCAGAGGGGTCCAGACAGCAAATACTGGCAGGGGTATAGAAATTGTGTGAGGAAAAATAATAAAAAAAGAGAGAGATTCATTTAATCAAGACAATACAACATTCTTAAAATATTTGAAAAGTATTAAAATTAGAAGTGCTTCTCTATATTCACTGGAAATGGGGCTGGGAATGATGGGTTTATACTGCAGCAAACGACTGACCACAAGAAAAGCTCTAATGGAAAGGCTAATGAAGCATTAGCAGTACCTGTCTGTGCATAGGATGGACAATAACACTGAAAGAATAGTCTTGATGTTAGTGATTGTCTTCCTAATTGCAACAGATTCCAGTTCAGTGCTACCAAGTACAGCTCTCCCACAAAGCACAAGTTTGAAATGTGCCCTCCAGATGGCACCCTGGACACACTCACATTAAAAACTTCTTCCCTCTTTCAACCTTATTTTCATCCTTAGGAGATATTTACCGTATTCCACACCCTAGACCATGGAAAAACATGTCTGCATTCCTCCAAATGGTGACTTGCCAGTTGAGACTGGAAGGGAAGAACCCTCAAGGTTCAATGTTCAACCAGGATTGCTCTTGTCATAGAGTGAAAGCTACTGTGAAAGATAAGCAGTAATTGGCCATCCTTTAAGTCCCTGATTTTTAGGCTAAAATCCCATTTTTTTATGATTTCCATGCTACACATACTTTTTCTGGAACCAGAAAATGAAGTTATAGTGGATGTCTATTTAATTTGTCTGATATTAGTATATAAAGGTGGAAAAAGTATAAATTTATATTTGCTTTAGGTAGTCAGACTTTTTTTTTTTTTGTTTCCTTCCTAACCCCATCTTACACTGTTGTTTCATTTTTTAGCATTATAACCTCCTGCTAAAATGAGATGTTTGCCTCAGTACTCTTGCCTATGATCAGAAAGCTTGGAAAATTCTGCTTTTTAAAGTGGGTCTTCATCAATGTCAAGATTTTTGAAGCTTTAACAAACTCACTCCATTTTTCCCTTACCTTAAAGGAAGGAA
Organism: Cettia cetti; assembly: GCA_013401135.1. Classification (NCBI taxonomy): domain Eukaryota; kingdom Metazoa; phylum Chordata; class Aves; order Passeriformes; family Sylviidae; genus Cettia; species Cettia cetti. The sequence goes on along the minus strand of VZUI01066841.1, from coordinate 108,053 downwards.
CACACAAGAGGAACATTTGGAGCCATGCAGCTGAAGTACATGACCCAAGATGGAGGTCAAACCATATACCACATTTTGACATAGAATATGAATAGAATTGTCCTTGTCATAATTTTAAATCAGAGTCACTTTGTAAGCTTATTAAAAACTGAGAAAAACAAAGTTGGGACTGTCTTCAAATGCTCTATTGAAATTTCTATCCAACAAAAGCAACTAATACTCTTTTGTCCAATATTTCCACAAGAGGAGGAGATTAAAATCTTATTTATGTCTTTCAGCAGCAAACAAACATGTACCATCTGTAGATGTAAATGCAGGGAAGTCTGGGAAATATGCAAAGTTTAATTCAGGGTGAATTAATGGAAGCCCATTTTAATATCCCTGGCTCTTTTCCATATGCCAAGCAAAACCAAAGAATGTAACTGGCACAGTTGTCCTGCCCACTCTTCATAAAAGTGCTCCTGCAAGGGGTAGGAATTTTTTTAAAACATCTAGAATCAGGACAAAGGGCTCATGGTCTGCACCAAACAGTTGTAGTTGTTATTCTAGTTCTCAGGCAACAAAAGCAAACATAAATCTGATGAGGAATCTGGGTCATTGCTGGGTTTAGTTAAAAAAGAAAAATTCCCAATGGAAATAAAAGACCTGAATATTTCATATACTCTAATTGTGTTTCATAGTTGCCAATGATTTCAAAGTAATCCGACTTGGAAGCTGCTTGTGAATAAACAACTTAGCCATGGCTCTGCATCAGGAGTCCTTCTCGTGTCAGCAAATCCACCAATTCTTCTGGGCTGAGTTTCCCCTGCAGGGAGCTTTTCCTTTCAAATCAAGCTCAGACATAAATATTTGCAACATTTCTCAAATTTCTTTAAGGAGAAAATATGAAACTTTCTTATTCAGAGCTGCAGATCAGCCTGCTAACTATACAGCCCAAGTGTGTAATGTCAGCAAGGAGATTTGCCAGGGTGCTTTAGGAGGAAGGGCAGGATAAACAGCAAATTCCAGCCATTAGAAGAGGACTAACAATAGAGATACCACTGATGATTGCATCTGTATGGTGTGGGGAGAAAGCTGATGCACCACAAGCTCTAAAAGAAGATCTAGCTTTCTTTTTTTAAGTTTGGCACCATGACAATGCCTGTGAAAGGCTTGTATTTGGCAAGATTAGGGTGCTGAGGAATGTTAGAAACAGGAATTGGGAGGTAGTCAAGGCCCAGGAAAGGTTATGGTGCTCTTAAGAGATCTGCTGCTATTGAAGGGCTTCTCAAGTCCCAAGTATCTAAAAAAGAGGAATGCAGGAGAATTGTAGCATTTGAAAAGGTTACAGAAGCACATGTATTCTACTCTTAACTTTCCAATTAACAAGATTTTGAAATAGATTAGACTTCAGAACCTTCTAGAAACCACTTCCTAATGATTTACCTATTTCTTAAATAAGACAAGTTAAAGTAAGACACTCATTCTGCTAAATGAAACAATGCCTGACTTACACTTCATCTTCTATAATAATCAGATGATAAAGCCTTCCTTTCCTACCTATTTAAGATCATTCAGGTAGCCTGGTTTTCCCAACCAAAGATTTCTGTGTTGGGATACATTCTGTTCCATATGCAGCTGGGGAGGTGGGGGCATTATGGACACAAGCTTTCAACGTCTTTTGATCTGGGACCTATATTTATATGCACTGTAGAAGTCTCGCAAAATACTGAAGCAGCTAACAAAATAATGGCATCATAGTGAAAACTAAGTTTCCAGATTCATTTATTGGTTCTTTCTTCTCTTCCTTGATCTGTTTATTGTATGCAAACAGCATTCTTCACTATGTACAAAGTTTGTTTAGACAATCCCTTTTTCTTTCCTTCAGGCTTAGCTGCCCTTTTTTGAAGTAAACATTGGTCTGCCTCATACAATTTGACCCTAAAAGCCCCAAATTGAGTGAATTTCACCTATGCAGGGTGAAAACACCAAATCATGATGTAGGTATGGGTCCAGTGTGAAACAGTGGGTTATTTACATGCGATGTTTTCAGAGATCAGCTGGAAATAAGATATCTGACACATGCTGCCAGGTATGAAAGCTGCTACTCAAACCACTTCTATCTAGAAGATTAAGTAACTGCCTGAAATGGCATGAAGACTTTCCTTACAACTAGTTCCTTCAGGAGAGCCATGAAATGGAGGTATGAGAAGGCTGGCCAGATGTGGCACAGAGCCTGTCATGATCAAGTGGGGAGGGGGCCCACCTTCTGTCACTGGATCCTTGATGGTCTCTGCACATATCCAATCTCCCCTCTTGGGAAAATATTCATTATTTCAAAAACTTCCATTTCACTCTCAAACCTGTCCAAGTGGTCCTTAGTCATACAACTGCTGTTTTTGTGAGGAAGTGCTTAGAACAGCAAAAATCAAAGCCAAACACTCCTCTATAACACTGTGGGAGTGTAAACTCACATCCACAGGACCCTGAATGCTCACAAGCTGTAAAATCCTATTGAGAGAATTCATTGCATTGACATTGACAACTAAAAAAAAAAAAAAAAATCCTACACAACTGACTGTTACAAATGTTACTTTTGTTAGACACTGACCTTTTATTACATTTCTTCTGCTCTGTAATTCTGATTCAAAACCTCTCTTTTCCTTGTGCTCTCCTGCTAACTGCTGCTTCAGGTGTTTGCCACTTATCAGCAAGTGATCTGTGAGGCAAGTGCTCCCCTCTCTGCCTCCTTCATCTGATAGCCTTTGTACTAAAAATCAGCATTCTCTCTTTGATAACTCCCCAAAGCATTTACTTTCTGCATCCCTGTGCACCACGTGGGATACAAACAAGGCACTATACCCTACCTGATAAGCAGATCTGGTTGTGCAAAACAGAGAGTTTGGAGCAGTTCTGAATAAGATTTCCAGCTAGTGAAGACACTTTAAGGTTGCATGTGGTGGGTCCTCTCCCAGCTTGTGATCAATACATTTAAATCATTTCAGGCTTGTTGAAAAAGATCAGCTGTTGGTTATGTGTTGTTTTCGTAACTTGTGAAGGCAACACAAGTATCACAATGTAAGACTGGCACAGTAACAGTGACATCTGACATTCTAGTTATGCCGGAACTATTGTACTTTACATACTTTGATGGAAGAAATTGCTTGACTTGGAGACTGGTTTCACTAAGTCTACTTGAAATAAGAGAGAGTTCCTTAAGGAGTATTTGTATCAGAAAATCAGGGAAAGATTTTGAATTTATCCATGTTTTTTGTCTAGCTTCAACTACAACATAAATTAATAAAATGCATCGTTATGTTAATTATTCAAAATGTAAGTTGTCTAATTCACAAGAGGAGCAATAGAAAGACAAAGTGCTAGCCTGACACTTGTGAGTTACAGATTTATGCTCTTGTTTAGCTTTGCTCTTCCTTTCTACAGTTTGGTAAGTCACATTCAGCCTTACCTTTGCATAAGAAAGAAGAAAGAATTAACATAATATCTCGATCTTTGGTGTTGATTTTTGGGTTTTGAGGATTGGGTTTGAGTGTTTTTTAAAATATTAAAATATCACAAAATGCACAAACTGCTCAGGACAGCAGACTATGCAGTTCAAAACATATATTTAGTTTGTAGGCTAGGAGTATCAATATTCATGCTTAAATTCATTGTTCACATAGGAGAAATATGATCTCCCTCTGTTACTGTGCTATGAGAGCACTAAAAATTCACACCATGACTACCATCTTAGAGAAACACCCTGCAACAATAGAGTGAAGGAGCCCTGAACAGGGTAAGAGGCAGGAATGTGAACAACATTCCATTTCAACTCCAGTTGAAACAGAAACCTCAATGTAAAGCTGTCTCTTCTCTGAAAAGATGAACTGCTGCAAAGGCAATGAATCAATGTCTGTAGCATGGAGATATCTTCCGAAGCACTGAGCAAAGCAAGACTCCTCACATGAGTGAAATTTGTCTTAAACAAAGTTATTTAAGTTAAGTCAGCTGTTCCTGCCATCCAGAGAGAAATGAGCAAGCTTGAGAAGTAGGCCCATGTGAAATAATTTACGCTGAGCAAGGGCAAGGTGCTGCACCAGGGTCAGGGCAATGCCTGGTATGAATATAGACTGGGGGAAGAAGGGATTGAGAGCAGCCCTGCAGAAAAGGACTTGAAGGACACTGGTAGATGAAAAACTGGGTATGACCCAGCAATGTGTGCTCACAGCACGGAAAGTCAACTGTATCTTAGATTGCATGCAAAGCACCCTGGCCAGCAGGGAGAGGGAGGGGATTCTGCCCCTCTGCTCTGCTCTGCTCTGTTCTGCTCTGCTCTGCTCTGCTCTGCTCTGCTCTGCTCTGCTCTGCTCTGGTGAGACCCCACCTACCAGCTCTGGGGTCCCAGCACATGAAGGACATGGAGTTGTTGGATCAAGTCCAGGGAAGGCCATAAAGATGATCAAGGGAAAAAAGCATCTCTCCTAGGAGAAAAGGCTGAGAGTGGTGGGATTATTCAGCCTGAAAAAGAAAAGGCTTGAGGGAAACCTTTTTAAAGTCTCCCATTACTTACAGGGGGATGCTAAGAAAGAGGGAGAGTCACCTTTTAGTACAGCCTGTTGTGATAGGACAGAGTGTAATAGTTTTGAACTAAAGAGGGTAGATTAATACTAGGATATTAGGAAGATTTTTCATCAAAAAGGTGATGAAACACCCTCAATGGTACATGGCCCAGAAAGATGTTAGGTGCCTGGCAGTGTAAAGGATCAGTATGGACTAGGCTCTGAGCAACGTGATCTATTTGGAGATGCCCCTGCTCATTCCAGGTGGGTTGGACTAGACAACCTTTAAAGGTCCCTTCCAATACAAATTGTTTTATGATTCCATAATCAACTACTACCCTGCCATATTACACCATTAAAAAAATACTCATGGATTCAACATCATCATGTAGAGACAATAAATGATACTGCATAGTGTGAAAAAGAGACACTGGTTTTGCAACTCCCAGCCAGTCTGAGAAAACTCTCTAAATGCTATTGCCATGTTGAGGAAACTTTCCTGTTTGACCATCCAGGAGCCACTTTAGCTCCCTACACACCCAGCTCTCACACCACCAGACAAAGTTTGTCACTCAACCCCAGCTTTCCCATAGCAGAGTCTCATATGTCTGGATCCTTAAAGTAATTTAACCATGATGCAACAACATAACATCCCAAGCTGGTATTTCCAAGGAGGAGCCCTGAACAAAGGAGACCCTAAGCTTTTACACCCTCACAGTCTTAAGTGTGTGACAATCTGGGGTCATAGGCTCCTGCTGTGCCTCTGAGTGTCCAGTCACCTGGCTGCTGCCACAAATCCCCATGCCCTTTGTTCAGCAAAGGTCAGTGCCAGTTCACCACCTACCTCTTGCCTCAGGCTCCTGCCACCCAGAGCTCAATCTGCAGCCCACACTGCAACTGCACACAGAGCTACCTGCACCAGATGTATTCTGCAACAGCCAACATGGCAAGAATTATTGATGCAAGAATAAAACCAGTGTTGTTTAAGTTCAAAGCTGGATTTGTATTTCCCTCACAGCAAAATTCATCGATTTCAAAGCTCTAGGCTCATCCCTGAGAACAGAGAGTGCTGTTGGTTATAAGTATCATTCAGACTGCTACTAAGTTTTTGGCTTCTGGCAACTAGGCTTCAGAAGAAGGGAACAGATAAACCAGTTTTGAGACATATAACCCTCCTGCAAGGTCCTGCTGGTAGTTAAAAAAACCTGCTTCCCACTTCCCACAATCTCATTTAGATGCTAGAAAGTCTTATACCTAGAAATATGGTAAATACAATCTCATTGTATCTTTGATTTTTCTCAGTATTATCAACATAATCAACTTATGTACTTGGGCTGCAACAGTAAAAACAATCAAGCTATTCTGGAACAGCCACTGATACAGCATGTATCTTTCTCTCTGTGCTTCCTTCATTACACATAGTCTATACAGAAGACAAATAGAAAGCTTATTTTACCATGCAGGGTACACACTAATACTGTGAACACAAACATCATCTCGTCTTCAAGATTATGAGTCACTTCTGCGTCAAGAGAAGAAAAAACCCCCATGTATTAGCACATTCTGAGAAACAAAGCACTTTAGAAATCATTAGACTAGGATTTAGATGTAAGAAGTATTTTTCTTTTTCTTCCCAAGGTTCACTTGCCTGAGGAAAATATTACAATCCTTCTTTTCTTCTTCAAAGTTTTTATCATAGCTGTAACCCAATCTACCTGAGAGTGCACAGCAGTACATTGCTAAAAAAAATCCCATCCCCCAAAAAAACCCCCACCCTCTTTCTGTAGCAGATACCACCTTCCAGATTATCTGCTCACCAGCTCTCTTACTCTATATGGTTATTTTGCATGCAGGTAATTGTTATTAAGTTGCTAATTGAAAATCATTATTTGTGTTAATTGATAAAACATATTAAATGCTCTTAATAGGCACCAGATAGAATTATTATATTGGTGGCATGCTGATGGGTAGGATAAGTCTTTGTTATTCTTAAACATTATATTTGCTCTATATTTAATCAAGGCTATTTATCCCTTACTAAATAAACTTATTTTATTAAAAGCTGCAGTTGCAAAAGACAAGTCTGTATGCAGCAGCCAATCACTAGAAAAACACTAGAAAAACATAGGTGAGCTTAGTAAGCTGAGGAATAGCACCTACCTGAGCTGCCTCCTAAGGCCTCCAGTGTCATGTGGCAACTGACCAAGCATGCTTGCATTTAAATCTTTAATGCTTGCAGAGAATTGCTTGACTTAAATTGTCTACTGCACTTAAGAGACTAAAAGGAGCACGGATGAAAAAGGAGATCCTGTCAAAGTTCAGAAATAAGCATGGCACATATATGAAGGGGAAGCAGGGACAGGCCACTTGGGATGAATATAGGAATATGGTTAGAGTATGCAGAAAATGCAATGAAGAAGACCAAGACCCATCTCGAATTAAATCTGGGAAAAAATATCAAGGATCACAAGTAGGGTATTTTCAAATAGAATTATAGAGTGATTTGGTTTAGAAGGGACCTTAAAGAACATCTAGTTCCAACCCTCCTGCTATGGGCAGAGATATCTCCCACTAGATGGATGGTGAAAGTCCCATCCATTTTTGTCTGAACAGTCCCAAGGATGGGTCATCCACAACTTCTGTCAGCAAACTGCTACAGTCCATCACCACCCTTGCAGTAAAAAATATATTTCTAATATCCAATCTAAGCTGACCTCTTTCAGTTTGAAGCTATTCCCCCTTGTCCTGTAACTACATGTCCTTGCAAAACACCACTCCCTTCAAGTAGTGGAATGTTACAACTGGATCACGCCAAAGCTTTCTCTTTTCCAGGCGGAGCAGCCACAGCTCTCAGTCCTTCCTCATAGGAGAGTTGTTCCATCCCTCTGATTTTCTTTCAGGCCCTCCTCTGGACTTGCTCCAAAGGGTTCATGTCCTTCCTGTGGAGGGGACCCCAGAACTGGATGCAGCACTGATGAGCTCCCACATGAGCAGAGGGACAGAATTCCCTCCTTTGCCCTGCTGGCCACCCTGCTTTTGAGGGAACACTTTTTAAATATGGATGCAATGTTTCCCGTTTCCTGTGGAGGCCTGAGGGCATGCTAGAGGTCTTCTGGGGCTATGCCTTGTAAGAACGTCCCCTAGACTCTAACCTCTCCTACGGACCCCCTGTTTAACTGACAGGTTGTCAATCAACCCCAGCACCATACCCCAATTGGCCTGTTGGCCCACTGGCCACACCCACAGCTGATCTTATATGGTCAGGTGTCTCTGTTCTTTGTAACCCCATTGGCTTTTTGCCTGTCTGTTTATCCTTGTGTCTCCCTATTGGTCAGTGTGCTCCTTTTTCCCACCCATACCTCTTGGTAATTGGTTGCTACCATTGGCCCCACCCCCTTGTGTCCCTAAATAAGCCTGGACCCTCCAACTGCCCTTGGCTTTGCTTCTGGATCCCTTCAGTGTGTGGCTGCAATATATCCCACTGGAATTCTGCACAAAGACCCTTCCCATCCTCTGTCATCAGCACGTTACCTGTGGTGTGTGAGTGTGTGATTGCTGTGCATCTGTCCGAACACCTTCCTCTGGGAGACGCTTTCGGGAGCTTGCAGCGAGTCACCACTGACCCGCACTGCTACACTTTTCCAGTCACCTGGGACTTCACCATTGGTCTGTCATGGATTTTCAGATATGGACAGTGTCTTGTCATCAGTAATCTCCCTCAGGGCTTTGGCTCACCGGGTCCCATTGACTATTGTACATTCAGGATATTCAGGTGGTCACGAATTTGATCTTTACTTAAAGTGGGAGAGAATTTGCTCCCCCAGACCCATCCTACTATCCATCCACTTGAGAAGTGTGGGAAAAGAGGTGAAGCCGAAAGCAAAAATATTGCTGAGTACCTCGGCCTCTTCCTCATCCTTGTTACCAGTTTTACAGCCTTGTTCAATGGGGCCATTACTCCTTCTTTGACCTTTCTTTTCTGGTTAACATACCCATAGAAGCCCTTCTTGGTATTATGTGTGTTCCCTGCCAAGTTCTGATCCAGCTTTGCCTTGATCTTTCTGACCCCATCCCTACACAACTGTACTTCATGTCTATACTTTTCCCAGGACATCTGTTCTAGCTTCAACTGCCTGTGCATTTGCTTCTTTCCTTTTAGCTTCTCCAGCAGGTCCCTACTCAGCCATGTTGGTCTTCTTCCTTCCTTATCCAATTTGCTCCTGAGGTTCTTAGCTCTTGCACTCTGTGGAAGATCTCCCTAAAGGTTTGCCAGCTCTGTTCCACTCCCTTGTATCTGAGGGCAGTCTCCCAGTACATCCCACTGACTATCTCCCTGAAAAGCTGGAAGCCTGCTTTCCTAAGGTTCAGGGACCTAATTTTACACCTTACCTGATCCATATCCCTCAGGACTGCAGACTCCAGCAGTGCATGAGCTCTGCAACCCAGGTTGTCCCAATCTTGATGACCCCAGTTGGCTCAGTGGTGACCACCAGGTCCAGAATGCAGCCCCTCCAGCAGAATTGTCTACAACCTGGGTCAAGAAGTTGTGCGCCACACATTCCAGCAGTCCCCTGGATTGTCTACAGCTCATATTGCTTCTTCTCCAGCAGATGTTGGGGTGGTTGAAGTCCCCCAGCAAGACAAGGGCTGTGACCACAATCCCTCCTGTCACTGAAATGGGAAGGTTTCATCCATAGGCTCCCCTTGGTCAGACAGCCTGTAGTAGAGGCTGACCACAGGGTTGCCTTGTGGGTCTGATATTTCTGAGCCTGAGAATTGCTAGCTCTTCCCAAGGGAAACTTTTCAACAGCTTTCCTTTTCCCAAACAATTTTATGTAAGTAACTACCTTTCTCATAACATTTCCAAGTAAACAATAGTCCTTTCTCATAACAACCTCTCTCCCAGGTGTTGTTTGCTATTTTTGTTACTTAACCAATGGAGAGGTGTCAATCCTGTGGACCAATAATGAGTCATTTTTAGCTCAGTATGTTATAAAAAGGCTGAATGAATTGTAAATAAAGCCTTCTGATTATCTTCTGCCTTCTGACTGGAGTCAAGCATCTTTATTTCATGTCCTACTGCATTCCCTTTTTTACCTTTGTCTCTGATCCTTACCACAGGCTTTCAATCTGTTCATGGCTGCTCTACAGGCACAACTTTCCACGCTCAATCCCACTCTTGTAGAGGGCAATCCTTCTGCCTCCTTGTCAGTATCTGGTTATTAAAGTTCTTAGAAATGTCTGAATGAAGGTGCAAATGACCCTACGCCAGTGACAATAGTATGGGGTGTTTTGATAGTAAATATGAGAGAGAGAGAGAAAGAAAGAAAAAAAAAAGGGGGGGGGGGGGGGGGGGGAGGGGGGGGAGGCAGGGAGACAACAGAAAGGAGTTGACAGAGACAAAATAAGGAAAATATCACCACTCCATGAATCCCAACAATGCTCTGTTAATCCTCTCCACATGGTCATAGTGGTGGTGAAGGTGCTTCCCAAAAAGCATAGAATCTGATGGGTTAATATATACTCAGGTCAGATAGGAAAATCCAGGCAACTCCTGGAGATGGGGGCGTTTGCCATTGTCTCTTAGAGCATCACGGGCAGTCCTGTGGTGCAGAACCTCAGGAATGACCGTGGGGGGCCATTGATGCATTAGGGCACCCCTCAGCTGCCTCTCAGTGAATGTCACATGGATGTGGCCTTCCCAGGGCTGGGTGTTCCATAGCCAGTTCATAAGGGAGGATGGGTTCACTGCCTCTGAGCAGAGGTTACAACACACCTAAACTTCCTCCCCCCACCTCTGCTGGGGGAGAAATCTGTGCAAACCAGCTCCCAGAAAATGAGTCTGTTGGCTATGGCCTCCCCCACCCTGTGGCAAGCCAAAGATGATTCTTGGCATGTCTGCTGGGTTTGTCTCACATTCTTTTCCTTGTTCACTTGGTTTTTTTCAGGTGATTGAAGAATGGGTCTTTCCTTCATCTAATCTCAGCAGTTTGACTTTCAGTCCGAAGTCCCAGTCAGGTGTCTTCAGGGAGGCTTCTTTGGTTGTAGCTTCTTTATACAGTTTTTGTTATAATGAGCAAAATTTTATATCAGTGTTTAAGGCATGAACTATTTCAGTCTCTGAAACTCTCCTTCCTCTCCTATTCTTTTGAACAGCCTGTACTCTTTGATAGTCACACTCCAGTCATGGGAGTCATCTCACCAATTTTCAGTAATGGCAAGATCATAGCTTTCTAGCAACATGCTGTCTTCCAGCTTCCATTGGCAGCTGCACCTCAGCTGGGCTTCTCAACCTCAGCTGGCCTGCCAACGTGTCACCTCAGCTGGGCTTCCCAACCTCAGCTGGCCTGCCAACGTGTCATCTCAGCTGGGCTTCTCAACCTCAGCTGGCCTGCCAACCGTGTCACCTCAGCTGGGCTTCCCAACCTCAGCTGGCCTGCCAACGTGTCATCTCAGCTGGGCCTCTCAACCTCAGCTGGCCTGCCAACGTGTCACCTTCCTAGAGGAACATCTTTCAATCCCTTTGATATGTTTCCCTGATCTTTCCCTGTTGGCTTCTGTTACCTTGAGAGTCCGTGGCTCGTCTCCATGTGTTCCAATGTGGCCAGCACATTTCAGTCACTGACAGAGAAACCTCACTAGCCTCTCTAACCTTTGCATATATCCCATAGATTGCCAGGATCAAGTCTGATATTGTACCCCTCCCTCATCACACCTGGTTTAAAGCTCTGCCAGTGAGCCCTGCAAGCTCCTGAGCAAAGACTCTCCCCTCTTAGTGAGGAAAGTGAGTTCAGTCTGAAAAGCAGCATGCATGGTCCTGCGTAGCCCATACCATTGTTGAAAAACTCAATTTTTTTTTCCAATGACACCAGCCACGGAGCCATTTATTAATAGATTCAGCCCATCTGTTTATTTCAGTGTGGCTGCCTTCAAATGGAAATACAGGAGAGTATAACTGGTGTTCCAGATTCCCTTACCAACCCAAAAAATGACATAGGGAATACCAGGGAAAGTGTGGACTGGAATGAATGGAACATGGTCCCTCTTAACAGAGGTTGCAAAGAAGGCTGAGATACTGAATAAATTCCTTCCTTCAGTCTTCATTGCCAAGGCCAGCCCCTGGTAATCCATGCCTCAGAAGACCAGGGAGATGGTTTGGACCAAGAGGAGGAAACCTCATTTGGTTGATGAGGATAGGGTTAGACACCATTTACAAGTCCATGGACCCAGTGGAATGCATTCAGGGGTGTCATTGCTAGACCACTCTCAATCATCACTGAAAGGTCACAGCAGTCAGGAGAGGTGCCTGAAGATTACAAGAAAGAAAATGTCATTCCAGTCTTAAAATATGACAAGACAGAGGATCCAGGCCAGTCAGTCTCACCTCAGTCTCTGCAAAGTGATGGAATGGTTCATCCTGGCAGCCATCTCTAAGCACAGGGGAGACAAGAAGGTGGTCAGGAATAGTCCACCTGCACTTGAGGGAGCCCTTCTTTAGTGTGAGGGTGACTGAGCACTGGGACAGACTGCCCCAATAAGCTGTGGAGTCTCCTTCCCTAAAGATACTCAAAAGCCATCTGGACCATTCTGAGCCATGTTCTCTAGGGGACCCCATTTGAGAAGGGGGGTTGGACCAGATGACCTGCAGTAGCCCCTTCCAACCTTGCCCCTTCTGTGACTCTATACAGAGAGGACAGAGATTAACTGTATTGTACATGCTGTATTTCTGGAGCATCATCTAAACTGCCTTTTCTTACTGCAGATCACATCAGAAAGGTATGTATACTCCTTCTTTCTTAAAAAAGCAAGCTGTAGTCTTCAGTGATAAGACATTGATCATGTTCGAGCCTGCTTTATTTCTTATTTCTGTGGAGCAGCCATGCAATACAGGGGGAGTGTTGTTACCAGGAGGGTGGCTGGGATAGACAAACACTGGAAAGTGTTCTTTATGCTCTTGGGATTTTATCACTTCCAATTGTAATTGATAACACGTAAAATTTGGAAGGAAAGAGCTGAGTAAACAAGATGGAAAGTGTTATTTTAAAATAGAGATGTTAAACAATGTGAAGCTTGATAAGGATCATTGTACTATGAATATTAGTGTATATCTCCTAACAACAGGTTCATATGTCAGTGTCCAAATGTTTGTCTGCTAAAAATAGTGTCTCTTCTGCCTTAGCTTTCTTACAACAAAAAGAAAGTTTACTTTAGCTTTACTTTCCCCTCCTGCCACTGATGTAGCAGAAATTTCTGTCACAGCTATGCCATCTCGACTGCCTCTGTGCTGGCTGTTTCAGGGAGGGAAAGATGAGGGTTGCAGTTCCCAGAAGGTCCCAGCAAATGGGAATCACTGGGCTCATCCTTCCAGGGAAGAGGTACTTCTTAGTGGGTCTGTCATGCTGCAATAAGTACAATTTTCTCTACAATTACATAGCTTTTGCTGCTAATGTTTTTGATCAAAACACAAAGAAGAAAAAAAAAATCCATCACATCAGGGTACTGGAGCTTTGATTAATGTTTGTATGAGGCAGAACATTGCAGTCAATAGCTCACCAAAACTGGACACCCAAAAGCAGATGGTTATGCTCCAGTCCTCATTCTCATTTATAATCCACCTCAATAAACAGGACTGCACACGTCAAACTGTGATTATCTTTTCAAATAACACCTGTTTAATAACATGCATTAAAACTGTTCAGTTTTGACAAACAAGGGATGTTGCATGAATATTGCAACTTTATGTTAGTCAATGTTTTCCAAAGTGCTTGAGAGTACAGGTGGAAAAAAGCTGTTAAGGTCGTTACATGTATGAATAGTTGTTGTGACTGCTGTGATTGTTTTGGGCTCAGATTAAAAGGTAATCCATCTTAATGCCACCTCCTCCAGTTTCACATGGAGACTTAAGACATGGGGTCCCTTAATCCACTGTACTTCTCCATCTGTTTAATATCTTCCTGATGCCAATAGTCAAATATTGTGTCAGGTCCTCTAAATCTTGCATATTTTTTTTTCTCCTGGTATATCTTCAACCATATGAGATCTATTGGGGCACCAAATATGTTCAGACAAATAGATTTTCAAAGCAGAACTAGAAGTTAGCCCTGCTACTATATTTTGTGTACTAAGGAATGTAAGTGTGGTCAATTATGAGCTGGAAGTACAGCTGTAATACTAATCTACACCTTTTAATACTGATGATTGTAAAAACTTCCTTTAGTATTCCCTCATTCACATAATCATTATTGACTGAGAAAAGACAGTAAATTATTATGTTGCTTTGGCAATAATCGCTTGCAGTTTACATAATTCATGTAAAGAGATGGATAACATCATAACTCTTTAGAGGCACAACAATTAGAGACGCGTCCGACCTATGGGCACTGGGACTATTAATTACATGAGAACAAGCCACTTGTTGATAGTAGAAATATACCTTCATCCCTCAGACCTGCCAACCAAATAGCTGTAAGGGAACTACCTGCTTTAGGGGGGAGCACAACATGTTCTGCCTCTCAGTGCAATGTTTCACATGAGTGTATCGAGGTAGAACTGAGAAAAAGTTAGAATAAAAGGTTATCCATGCCTTGAAATTGATCTGAATTCAGGAAGTTAAAGGTGATAGTTTGACTACTGTTAGTCATGAATGAGTGATCTAGGTAGCTTAAAGAATCACTGGCAAAGGTGTCAGCAAAATGAAGCTTAATAAAGAACTTTAAGAACTGTGACAAAGTTCTATGGAAAGGTTCACAGTATTACTGTTGTTTTCTCCCTCGGGGTCAGGGAGAAACTGGGCAGAGCAGTGAGACTCTTCCTCAAGGTATCAAGTGAAGAGGCAAAGGGAGGCTCAGTCCTTGGGTTAAAATCCACTAGTTTATTCCTTAACAGGCAACAGGAACACAGGAACAAGGCAAAGGGAAACCAGGAGGAAAAAGCCCTGACCAGCTCTGTGCAAAGGGTTTTAAACTGAACAAAAATGAGAGGGGATACATCATATAAACCAATGGGGGTACCAAGTAAGGGTAAATGACAGAGCATAGGGGACCAATAGGATACATCAGTGGCTGGAGGGATAGTATAACAACCAATCAAGGGATAAACTTCATGGAACATTCTAGAGGAAGGGGAAGGTATCAAGGAGATTGGCAGGGAGGAGGTGGGTACAGCTTTATGGAGGCAAACCATAAACATCATGGGGAGGATAGGGTAGAACCATTACAACTTAACTACAGGATACAGCATATTACGTTACAGATGAAGAACACAAGGGAAAATATGAATAGAATCAGTTTAGAGCAATTTTCACAGAGACCAGGGATGCAAAGGCTGAGGATGAACTAGGGATTTAGCAGCACTTAATCATTGACTAATTTAATGTTTATTAAAAGATTCAACAGGATTTACTATAAGCAAAACAGTAATGATAAAAATCTTAGATGATGAAAATCATACTAGACTTAGTATCTGGAATTTAAATCAATTCATAGATGCATGCACACAGACACAGAGAGATATGTGTGTATATATATATACGTACAAAGATACCTGTCAAAAATTCCCATCTAGTTTAGTGAAATACTAAAAATGTCTGTGCATTTCTCAACAGGCAAGGGTTTAGCTTTGATGACTGAGGAGGTGTCAGACCAGGCCTCATCATCAGCTTTTGGCACAGTCCTCTGAGCATCACAACACTGAGAGCTGGTAAGCTCTGAGAGGCATCCCAGAGAGATTGCTAGCTACAGTCCTCTGTGGCCCAAGAGAGTTTGAAGTGGCTCAGTCAGGACCAGTGCCTACAAGATTGTGAGATTATTGCCTTTATTCATCAGTCAATCTGTACCCTGGCTGTAATCAAAGCCAAAAATTTTACTCAGAAGTCAAATAACAGTAACATTGTCCCATTCAGGCTAACATTCAGGAAAAAAAAAAAATCAAGGCTATCTGTTGGAAAACAGGAGCTCATTAGGCAATAGAAGTTCCTGGGAATAGACATCTTCTGATGAGCTCAAGGGGAGCTACCTGTCCAGGAGCTATTAATCAGGGAAGGCCTCACAAGCAGTCCTGACATCACAGAGTGGCCTGGGGGAGAAGGAGCACCACCACACTATCATGTGAATATTTTTTTCATTTTGAGGAGGCCATAAGGCCCTCCTCCAGTCCTGGACTGACAGTTGTTCATGTATCTGTGCTTCACAGCATGGAGAAACATTGGGCTACATTTTGGAAATAGGCGTCTGAAAGTACAAAGCTTTGCTTAAGCTGCCTATCTTCTTTTATTGTTTCTTCTAGTCAGAGAGGGAGAATGAAGTCTGGCTTTCTTGCTCAGAGGAAAGTGCTGAGAAAGAGAAATTCTAGTATTCTCACCTTGAAAGTACCTATGCTTTCTGATGAGCTGCAGAAGGGGAGGGGTGCTAACAGAGGTACTCAACATCTTATTGAAATGAATTATGGCAAGACAGTTTTTAGAAAATGACTAGTAACTTTTTCCTCTGTAGGGAAAAAAATATAGTATATTCATCACATTGGTGGGAGAGGTAATACTGGCTCACAGTTGCAGTTACGGCTTTCAAAAGAATTTGTATGATGTTTGGAACTCAACACAGATTAAATTCTTGTGCCTGGGTGAGTTTATGCAAATGTAGAGTTTTGTGGCATGCTTTAATGGCTATTTAGTCACATGTTAAGGGTAATGTTAATTCTTAGCTTTTAAATGGTAGCTGGGTGTATTTAGGATGAATGTAGGACTTATTGGGAATTAGAATTTCCAAGCGTCATGCACATTGAGCTGGAGGTGAACTGTCATACATTCTTCTTAGGAAACACTTAAAAGAATGGAAGATCAGCTGATTTTAAAGCCATTAAGTCCAACATGGGAAATTATTGTTAGGAGGGAGCCTGCAGAAACATCAGTATGAATCACTCTCTTGGGGAGTGGGAATTACTCTTTTGGAGATTTTCATACACTAAAAGGGTAGGAGTAGAAATTACAACTATTATCTTTAGATAAAAACCACAAGCAGAATCTCTTATTATTCTCTTTTTCTCTTTCCCTTTGCATTACACATTTCTTATATTTTTTCAGCAAAAGTATTTTCTAGTGTGCTTTTTAAGCAGGCTCTTGGGAGTTGCTGGCCACAGCACCTGTTGAACAAGGAGGGAATGGAGGTGTGAGGAACCAGCCAAATGCTGCAGTGTACATCAGTTCAGTTGCAGGAAGAGGATGGGGGTGGTCATACCTGTGGACCTGGAAAAAGCAATGCCTGAAGGAAAGACCAGAAGTTTACCTGGTCTGGAGCTCAACACAGCCATGGAAAGAGCATATATCATTAGTTATTCCTGACTCATACTGTCTGAAAAAGGGTCCTGTTTAATGGCAAAAAAAAAAAAAGAATATTTTGCACCCAGCAAGATATATCCTATCCCTTCGCTGCTCAGCAAATGAACTCAGCCAGTGTTAACTCCAAACGATGAGAAGTTTCATGATTAATTCTTTTATACCCTCCATGTCTGGGGAGCTGTGCTCCAGTTGCACTCCACACTCTCTCTGGCCCTGATGCAATGTAACTCAGATGTCCTGAGCAGACTGGTCAGCACAGCTCTGAAAGTGCAAAGATTTTCAATAATTTGAGAGAAAAATACTGGTTTAAGTTACAAAGCATGCATACAACAAAATGAAACTATAGATAAGCACCTTAGAACTTTCATTTGTGAAAGGAACTGTCATTTGCAGTCCCTAAGAAAGGACATGTTCATAATTTCTCCTAAGATCATAAAGGAGGCAATACATTTTATTAGCCCTGTAACTAATTTGAACATTAACAAATCAAAAATGTTGAGAGGAAAATGCAGCTGGTGAGCATTGATAACTGGGGTGTGGAGAGTCCCTCCAGTCCCTCCCTCACAGGCCCTGCTTTGCTCCCTTGATGAAATGGCTGTTTCATGAGGAACAGGAGGTTGCCCATACAGAAAGTGCTGTATATTGAGGGTTCGAGCCTGTTGCTGCTCACTGGAGTGTGCTCCCTCTCTCATCATAATATTCTTCTTCTAAATCCATTGTAATTCAGTAAATGCTGGTTGATACAGTAATGAGCTCCTTTCAGGCAGCTGTAGACCTGGACACAGCACTCGAGCTGTGCCCTCAGCAGTGCCCAGCACAGGGGACAATCCCTGCCCTGCTCCTGCTGCCCACACCATTGCTGCTCCAGGCCAGGATGCCATTGTCCTTCTTGGCCACCTGGGCACAGCCTGGCTCATGTTCAGCTGCTGTCACAGCACCTCCAGGTTCCTGCTACTGAACTCTCAAGACACTCCTCCTCAAGCCTGTAGGGCTGCATGGGGTTTGAAAACATTTTTTCCAACCACAAATGCACTTTTTAAAGCACTCTAAGGTACTTAGAAAACAACATTCACCACATTGTTTTTCACTTAGATGACCTTTTCCTGTTTTCTTGCAAAGTATGTACAAGTGTGAACTGAAAGAATAGGAAACTGAGTTTCTCATGACTGCTCACTCTGCCTCTCTAAACCAGGACTGCTCTTCTAGAAGCAGCCATAGAAGCACTATGACCAAGGAGCCCAAGGGGAGTAAAACAAAATTCTGATTTTTAAAAAAAAGATATGTTTTATGCAAGTGTATTGGATGATTTCCTTCATATATCTCAATTATCAATTGGGTATTACTTGGAATGCTGATCATGACTCTCTGTCACTACTTGATAAATAAGTGAAAACTGTCCATGTCTCTTTAAGTCAGGCGTTGGCTGATTCTATGGGTCTTAAATCTGTCATCTAATGCTAACAGTAATGAGATAACTAAGAAAAATCAGGAAGTTTCTAGTGGCAGAATCTCTGCCATGAGAATCTAAATATATAAAGTAGACAAGGGAGACATAATATTTTTCATAAACTTGAGTTGACATATCTAAAAAGAGAGTACTTTTAGCACACCAGCCCTTCTGAAAGTCAAAAATAGAAGCAGAAACTTTTGAAGCTATATGCAGACTTTGATAGGAGAAACCTCACAGTTCACTGTGAAGGTCACTCCTATACATTCACTAAAGGAAGTGATCTGCTTTACTTGAAATGAAAGTTAAAATTAGCTCAGACCCATCTCAAAAATCCAATAATCC
This sequence comes from Cettia cetti, assembly GCA_013401135.1. NCBI lineage: Eukaryota > Metazoa > Chordata > Aves > Passeriformes > Sylviidae > Cettia > Cettia cetti. The sequence goes on along the minus strand of VZUI01066841.1, from coordinate 89,395 downwards.
ATGTTGTAGGCTGAGCTATCACATCCTGTTTCTAAACTTGTATTTGCAATGTTTTACTTCCTTTCCAAAGGAAACCCTTTGCCAGATGCCAAAGCTTCTCTTTGCATTGCGGAGCTGCAATAACTACTTGTATTCTTGTTTTTACCTTGCTGTAAGTTCTGTTGAATGTTATCTTTCTGCACTATTTTGCATTTGCTCTGGGGCATTACTATGCACTTCAGACATGAAAGTGTGGTGTATGTGTTACACAATAATTTGCTATGGTTGATCTTTGCCAATAATAACTGCTTTCAAAACTTAAAAACTGTGCCATGTCAGGTTATATGGAACCTTAAAGGCTGACTGAGAACCCACAATCCAAACCAGCATAAAATATCAATTTGAAAGAGATCTAAAGATCTGATAGAACTATCATTTTCCCAAAATCTCCTGTGTTGGACAAAATGGTTGTGTCAGTCTATAGCTGTGGAACTGAATTTTTGTGTTCCCTTTGGCAGTCCTAACTGCCTTCTCTCAGCACAGATACACAGAAAAGCATCTGCTGTGGTGCTGGGAGATATACAGATTTTTACTCCCCAGTGTGTGTCTAGTCTGTCAGGACAGTGACAACACCCAAATAGCCCATGCTCAGAGGGCAATATCTGCCCTTCTAGCTAGTGTATTTATCATTTTGCCAGCAGGTTATTTCTCATAGCTCTGGCTTTGTTTGCATTTGTCAAATATGATCGCCTGTAGAGTTTTTTCCCACTGATGAGTAGCTTTATTCAAGGTATTCCCTTCCCTAGTTTAAAAAGCAGATGTCCAATAACTGCCTGAGGTCTTTGGTCATTGGTGGACCACACAGCTAAACTCAGGAAAAGGAAAGTATGGCACTGGCCTACCTTCCCTGGATGGCTGATGTTAACAGTAGCTTTAATCAGAAAAGCATGCTGGAATGAAAGGATCAAAGGGAGTAGCTGAAAAAAAAAATCTAGTGGGGATTTTCATTTCCACATCTAGCTATTTAGGGCATCCTTTTTGTTCATCTTTTTTTTTATTCATTCTGTCTTAAATATCACCTGCTCTCATTTCTATTCTTAAAGAGGCCTGCAGACCAGACTTTGTATGTCCCTGTTTCTTAGATGTCATAACTTCTCTTAAAGGCCATTGATCAGTGTGTGATCTACTTTCATTAGGTACACTGACTTTACTAATGACATACTTCAACTCTTCAGATCAGCAGTCAGGACAAGTGTAACTCCAATAAACTAAATCTAGTGCCAGCCACTTTTAAATATTTACATAAATGTAGAAAGTACTTTTACCTGGAAAAAACTGGAGATACCAATTTATAACACAAGGTAAGAAACACAGAAAAGCTTCTGATGTAAGACAGAAAAGAGCTTTTTGAAAAGTATGGTTCTCAGCTCTCTACAGAATCTCTGAATACATGCCTGTCATGTCAAAACTTTGATTGTAGCATATGGTGTTAAGTCTCCTCAATACATGCTTTTTAAAATCTTATTGTTTTTATCTCAGAACAACATATAGAAGAAATCTACGAAAGACTATAATTGTTAATTTAATTTTAAAAAATCCCAATGAGAAAGAGAGGACAGGATGCCCTTCTTTCACAGATGAGTTGGTTGCTTCAGTTGCCTCTGACAAGGGCAGCTTTCAGCTCACTTTTTCTTCCTGAGCAGACTCTATTCTGCTCTATTCAGGATCACTTCTGACATTTCTTGCTTTGGTAGCAATGAGCTCCTACAGTGCTGATAGGGAGGGCTGGCTTATACCTAATTATGCAGCAACTCATTTTTCTGTAGACCCTCAACTCCCCTACCTTCAACTCTAAGTTCCCAGAGTTTCTCTATATTAAGACATGCATCACTATCTTTCTCTGTTTGAACATTACCTCCAACTGTTGAGGATTAGGAATAATGACTGGTACTCCTGTTTGCCAGAAGATTTGATTCTTTGTATCTGTTTTGTTCTACAAACCTAGTTAATCACAGAAAATAAGATAACAAAAGTTTACACTCTCATAAATGTTCTCCTCTCTTGTGCTTCATGTTTATAATACATAGTCAGAAGTGGCCTGTACATGTGTAGTTACTGGCAGCACGTGCATAAAAAACAGGTGTGGTTGTTCTGGATAGAAGAGAATGTCATAAGACAGATAACTTATGACATAGACTCTTACATCATATATCTCATAACCCTGTTTCTGTGTTGTCTGTGTTATCTCAGCTCTAGTAACACTGACTTCTGCTCTTAGGATTCAGGAAGTTGCTATTCTATCCATAGAAAGAAAATAAACACTTAGCATAATTGGTAAGCAATTCTCCTGTACTGTATCCTGCAGTACTTAAAGACTGAAATTGGAACGGGGAAGGGAGATCAGGAAGGGAAACACTGACTGAAGTACTGACCTCTTTGTTCTGTTTAGAGGATTTTGACTACCCTTTGGCATTATTTTCTTTAACAAGGAGGTTTTATGTGTAAGATATTTGGGCATTGAGAAGGGCTAAATTAAAAAAAAAAAAAAAAAAGAAAAAGAAAAAAGGCCAACACAAAAGATTCAAGACAGATCTTTTAGGGCACAAAACACTACTCCAGTTGTTCCTTAGGTTTGAAGCTTAGTGTCTCTAATACTGGGCATGAAGCTTTACCATCACACAGATCTTTGTTCCTTCTGCATGATCAATGCAGTTGCATAATGGGCCTAGCAGTCGTTTATACAGGAGACAGGCTAATTCTGGATATAACAGCTCCACCACCAGTATGTGGTGTCTCAAGTCCTGGACTCACAATGTTTCAAGCACCTTAAATGGTACCAAAAATCATCAGAAGCTGTGGCAGCTTTTAAAAAGAGATGCTGACAGCTGACCGGGTGGCCACAGTGCCTAAATGTCTTGTGGACAGATACTCTTTAACTAAGTAAGCACTTAGGAGCATTCACATTGCAGAAAAAGCCAGAATGCCTGTGATTCCTACAGGACATTACATGAAATATTTGCATGTGTTTGTGGTCATTAGGTTAACAATTTCTTATGGATGGTTAATACAGTTTGCACTCTTGTTTCTCCTCAGTTCATTTAAAGGTGGCAAATAGTGGCCATAGAGAATTTCACTGAAGGAAATTATGTATCTGACGGTATTCTCTTTTAAAACCTTTAAAGACAAAAGCTTTAGAGTCTTTACTTTTGCAGTACTCAACTTTGAAGTTAGTATAATCTTTGTTTCATCTTGCATATGCAAGAAAAATAAAGTCAAGCTGTGAAAAAAACTAAATGAGAAAAATAACACCACATGAAAACCTGTGGTCTGACTTCATTTCTAGAAGCAGAGGCTGTATGAAGGTGTTACAAACTTCCTGAGGGCAGGGGCTAGTGCCTGAAATAAAGCTGTGTGACATTATTCAACCCAGGCAGCATAGGGGAAGAATGAGAGATAGTGAGGGTTAAGAGGAAGATGAGTCTCTTTGGCATTGTCTTCACTTGAAACTTGGCTGGAGCTGTACTGTTTTCATACCCTATCATATATAGTGGGTGAACACCTTTCAGAGCCATCCATCAATCTTGACCATGTAAGTATGCATTAAATTCAAAGAAATAGAGTTTTGTGTCTTTGGGGACAAAACACAGGATCCTTTAACTACCACAACTGCAAGCCTCTCTTCGTGCCAGCCCCAGGGAACTTACACTGGGCAGGCAGGGAGGGAACAGACCTTGGCACCACCCCAGAACAAACTAAAAGCTAGCACACCCTGTGTAACTGCTGCCCTAAACACCCTCCTCTTTTCTTGGGAGATCTTTCTGGGAAGACATAAGATTGCCTGAAGCTCTTGGTAGTCTGCCTGATTTTTAATTAGTAGATCACTTCGAACAAAACTGCAGAAGGATTCAGGTTTTTGGAAACATTGCCAAGCTTCAAACAAAGAAAATTAAAATACATGAATTATAGCAGAAGCAAGTGCTTTTCACCACCTCTACAATGATTTGAGAGCAAATGGTATCATTCCTGTGCATAAGAACAATCTATGACAATAAAATCCTGCAAGGGAAGTGACACACTGAAACTGCATGGCAGCATCAGAGCAAAGGTTTAATTCTATACCTAATTCACTTTTGTGTGTTTTATAACTTCGTGTGTTTTATAACTTATTTGTTAAGGATGCCTGTACTAGAAACCCTAGAAAATAATACTTTACTGGAAACACAAAAACTAATGCCCTCAAGAACAGGGGAAGTGTGAAAAACAAAAACAGAGAACATATAGACCGATATGGGTGATGAGAAAAGACTGGTGTGGAACTGAAAATTAGGAGTATAAGTAAGGTAATTTTTTAATATTTGTAAGTATTTTACTTGTTAAAAAACCAATTTTTTCCACTTTTCTCCAAAAAAATCTTTCCCAAACAGGTAGAAGGGAGGGCCTGCTTGAATTTGCTTTCTAAAAAAACCCATTTCGATGTTTCCTCCCAAATTTGCCCTAAACCAAGAGAGTAATAATAAACCAAGAAGCTAAATGAGACTTAGTCAATCAATAAAGAATAAGTGAAGTAAGGTTAGCAACAGAGTCAAGTCACTAACATGTGTACTTTGTGTAAAAGCCCCAATTTTAATAACACATTTTCTACAGGGTGATGTTCTAGAAGTAAGCTGTTTGTATATGTTGATACATATTCCAGTGAAGATGCTATTCATGGAACACATTCGTTTTTCTCATCTTTAAGTAGAATACACTTTTAGGACAGACTGCCATAACCTCTCTTCAACAGCTGAGGGCACTCCATGACCATCGTTCTACCAAAATCTAACCCGAGGCAGAAGAGCTATCGGCTAACCTGATAGCAGAAATCAAATTATGAGGCCAATCAGGTAAAAGGTCAGGGCTGCCTGCCAAACCAGTGTGGGCTACCACTCGAGTCCAGTGGGAACTGAGTGTTTACCTGTAGGACCATACTGAATTGGCTGAGACTGGCATATTGGGTGGGGAAAATCATATTAGTGGCACCAAATATTCAGCAAGTTCAGTTGAGAGTCAGTCTTGAAGCCATGTATATGGTGTTGGTCCTGATTTCATATAAAGCCTTGGTTTGCCTGGCAAAATCATGCTCATGAATACACTGACAAAGCTCCATAATATTCATGAAGTTGGACATCCAGAATTTAATGTACTTCTTTTTGGAAATTTAAGTCTCTGAACACCTCACTTTCATAATGTTAGGGTAAGAATAAGCAGTTCCTGACAAGACCTTCCTCCCACAAGCCTGCAATCAGACAGCTTCTGACTGTGTCAAATTCCCATTCCTCATCTGAACCAGGGATTTATTCACACCCAGTCTTCCCAGACCTTTGGTAATATTGCTTTTATGAACAGCTGTATATTTGTGTCAAAATGGAGCTGTAGGAATAAGTTGGTTTTTTTTGTTTTTTTTTTTTTTTTTTTCTAGAGACAGAGACAGAAGGAATGCCTGAAGACTGTTTTTGAGCTAGGTTTGCCCTGTTTCTTGGCAGGGAAACTGTAATGCTGTATACTGATTTGGCTACAGAGCTGCGGCTATCTTAGCTAGCTTGCAAATAAGCTTCTTATGCAGGCTGCAGGTATATTTGAGCATTTTGCTAATGTAATTTGAAAGAAAAAGTTGGAGATTACAGAGCACAGGCTAGGATGGCTTTCCCTTGCAGGATATAAAAAGGTCACTTTCAAACATTTTCTGTAATGGCATTTTAACCAAGAGATCACCTTTAGAAGAAAGCAAATTTGCTTTGTAAAACCTCACAATAAATAGTATGGTAAACTTGGCACCTTTAGGATAAGTGTTAGATAAATGCTCCCTATCCAAAAGTGGGAGAATCAGTCTTCGAGTAAGTGCCGCATGGGACAGCCTGGCAGCCTCACGGTCTTTTGTAACTCAGAGGGAACACATCTTAAATATTTTGTTTCAGGAAAGTAGGTAAGAACAAATAGTGCCAGTCCTGCTTATCATTACACGTTGTATACTTAGCTTCAACCATATGCTTGTGTCCTTTTAAAGTCAAGCTTAACAATCTTCCCTAAACCTTTACCAGACAAAGCTTGTTTTTCCTATGTTTGCTTTTTACCATGTGCAGTACCACTTCTTTCCAGAGGAGGGGAAACGTGTACTTCTGCTATTTCCCCTTTCCCCAAAAGCCTTTCAGCGCAGCAGACCAGACCGATGTACTTACACTAAACAAAGCATAGAGAAATAATATTTATTATTCGTAACTTATTTTGCAAAAACGGGAAATTTGGAGAAAGGCAAGGTTATGTGAGGGTAAAAATATTTGTCTAGGAAGTCAATGCCTGCAAGACAACGTGCTGAGGGGCCACAGGACTGAACAGTGTCTGTGTATCCCAATTTTTCCTTCTTTTTATTTTTTACCTCTACCCCTGTGGTTAATAACTAATAATACTAATGTGACTTGACTAGGTTTTGCAGAGTGAGTTAGGAAGGCACCTGAATGCAGCAGCACATGCCCATTAAAAAACTGCAGATGGGCAGAAGAAGAGTATACACAATCCAGTATATTTAACACTTTAGCACTGCTACCTTCATAAAGCAGTACCTGTGGAGAGAAACAAACAAATATTGTTGTCCTACACTTTTTCTGGTTTTGGCTGGGGGGCCTTTGAGTATTGTGTTAAGGCATGCATCCTGCTGTTGACATTCTAAAATAAGTATATTCTGTTATTTTAAGATGTGAAATGAGATATTTTTAGGGACTGACACTGAAAAAACTTACACAGTTACATGTGCTGGGAGTCATTCCTGCTAAATCAATGAGTCTTTGACTTTTACCAGCAATGAATGAAAGCCGGTAAGAAAAGAAAATACTACTTCAGAAAAGTGTAACACACTAAGAAAATGATGAATTTTGCCATTCTTGCATCTTCCGGCTGGAGAAATGCAAAACTGTTTCACATTTCAACCTTCTTCTCCCAGACCTTGCTTCACTTTTTAGCCATTGTCTGTACAGAGGCCCTATACTACAATTGCCTTCAGGTGCCTTCCAAGTTGATTTATTTGCTACTTATGAAGAGATTTTAGACCTGACTGTTGTCAGACAGCTGTGCGGGGTGTCCCTAGGCATGGGCACTCCTTACAAAGGGAGGGACATGGCAGCCCCTTGGCAGTGGGGCATTCACGCCAGTGATTTGCACCATCTGAGCAAGCCCATGGGCCTCAGCTCCGTGCTGGCCCCGTCTCCCTGCTGTGGCGGAGCTGCTTTGGCACAGGCGGGACAAACTCCGTCCCTTCCTCACGTGCAGCAACAGGCAGGCCTTACGGGGCTGCTGCCACAGGCCACAGCTCGGATCGTCCCTCACCGCCGCCACGGCCCCGCACGCAGCAATCCCCGAGCGAGGAAAACACATCTTCTGCTGCAGCTCTCTTTGTCGAGCTCCCACAGGGGACAGTGGCGGCCAGAGCAGCCTCCGCCGCTATAGGGGGACAGGAGAGCGGCTCAGCCTCTTTAGCCCCGCCGCTCCGCTCTCCTCCCCGCACCGAGCAGGACAAGCGAGGGCACAACAGGACAACCCGGCGCTGCCCAGCTCCGCTCGGGCCCTCCCGGGGCGGCCCAAGCCGGCAGGGCGGAGCGGATTCCCGGGGAACCGCCCCGCAGGGTTGGGGGCGGAGCCGCCTCCCACTTTATAAAGGACGAGCCCGGGCACAGACCGGCGTTGCGAGCAGAGCAGGGAAAGGAGAGGGCAGGTGGAGTAGGACTCAGGAGGGCAGGCAGGACGGAGCCGGCAGGGCGCAGTGATGGAGCTGCTACGGACTATCGCCCACCCACCGGGCGGCGGCGGTGCCAAGTGCTGCGAGGCGGCGGCGGGCAGAGCGGCCGGCGGCGAGTCGCGAAGGAAGAAGGCGGAGGAGCCGCCGCACCAGCAGCCGCACCAGCACGGCCACCCCGCCGCCGAGGTCTCCCGGATTATAACCGACCCCACGACTGGGAAGCGCTACTGCCGCGGCAAGGTGCTCGGAAAGGTAATGGCCGCGGCGAGCCCGGTGTGCCCAGCTGGCCGCCCTCCTCGGCGGGGCGCGGAGCGGCCGGCAGGCGCTGCCCCTGCGGGGCTGCGTTCCCGGAGAGCGGAGTGCGCCGCGCTGCCGCCCACGACCTGCCCAGCGCCGCCCGGGCCGGGCGCTGCGAGTCCGAGCGCCCTTACTGCCCCGGAGTCGTGCCTTCGGCTCGGGCGAGCCCGCGGGAATGACTGAGATGTTGCATGCGGGGAGTGGGGAACGCGAGCCTTCCGACAGATGATGAACCCAGGACCAGTCCTTTGAAAATTGCCCTTTGCCAAGGAAGTTGCGCTTCTTGACTAATACATGAGCTGGTGAATGACTAAGTGCGGGACTGCATTTATACCTGCTCTAATTGCCTCTTTCTCCTATGCCTCTCTAGGGTGGATTTGCCAAGTGTTACGAGATGACAGATTTGACAACAAATAAAGTTTATGCTGCGAAAATCATTCCTCACAGCAGAGTGGCAAAACCTCATCAAAGGGAGAAGGTATGCATGCGTGAATGTTTTGGTGCTTTTTTTTGTTTTGTTTTGTTTTTTTTTCCTTCTCGAACTCTTTGTGTGCTGGATTGCCTACCCCTTTTCCTGAAATGGTTCTGCTAGAGCTGTCTGCCCAGCCTTGTGGAAGTAAGGCTAACGACACCTTTCTTCTTTCCCACTGTCTTGTCTTTTCAGATTGATAAAGAGATTGAGCTGCACAGAATGCTTAATCATAGACATATTGTGCAGTTTTACCACTACTTTGAAGACAGAGAGAATATTTACATTCTTCTGGAATACTGCAGTAGAAGGGTGAGTATCAACTGGGAGAAATCCAGTATTTATTATTTACCTGGATTCTGCAACTAATTTGTATGTGTGACGTGCAAAAGCTAATTTTTGTGGCTTTAGTTGTTGTTTCTCTACATACTCATTTACTTTTGCTTAAGGTGAATCTTTTGCTTGAATTGCCAGTGACATTTCTGCATTTGTTTTTCCTCTGCAGTCAATGGCTCACATCTTAAAAGCGAGGAAGGTATTGACAGAACCAGAAGTACGATACTACCTCAGGCAAATTGTGTCAGGGCTAAAATATCTTCATGAACAGGAAATCCTACACAGGGATCTTAAACTAGGTAAGTTCTCCAGATTGCCAACTACAAAACACACTCCTCCAGCCCTGTCAGCATTGTACCACTTTATCCTTGTATGGTTATAGTTTGTTTAGTAGAATCAGCTTAGTCTGTCTTTACAGTGGAAACTCGTAGTGCTTAAGGGATGACTTTAAGCATTCCTAATTTAAAAAAAAAAAAAAATCTTGCTTAGCTTCTGGCTCTGAACAAAGTATGACTCAGCACCTGTGGTAAATGCATTCCTACCTTGCCAGAGACAGACTAACTGGAATTTCTTTGTCTGCCAGGTAACTTCTTCATCAATGAGAACATGGAACTGAAACTCGGTGACTTTGGCTTGGCAGCTAGGCTGGAACCACTGGAGCACAGGAGGAGGTAGGAGCATCAAAAATTTATAGTCTAGTAGTAAATGAAACTCAACTAATATGAAAGTGAGAAGTCATGTTCCATAGCAAAATCTAGTTACTGCCCTTCCAGTATCATGAAGACAAAAAGAAAAAAACATCAATGCTATCAAAGCTCCCACAGCACTTCTTTAGATGTCTCAAATTCTTGTCTGAACTTGAGAGGAAAACCTGCCCTGTGAAAAATAGCTCCTTCCTCTTTCTTTTTGAAATACTAACCAGTTCTGTGGTGTCTTTGATTTTTCAGAACAATATGTGGCACACCAAATTACCTCTCTCCAGAAGTCCTCAACAAACAAGGACACGGCTGTGAATCTGATATATGGGCCTTAGGCTGTGTAATGTAAGTACTTCCTTTCCTTTGAAATGGAATATATCTATCACTGGCTTAGGCTTTTGAGAGTTCAAAGGGGATGCAGTACTGCATCCATTTACAGCTTTTCGAACATGTGCAGCTCAAATGCAGAGATTCTTTATGTTCAGAGATAGTCTTTTTTTTGTAGCTGTAGACACAAGTACAGTGGGTGTGTAAAATAAAATCATTTTCCTTTGCCTTTAAACAGGTATACAATGCTGTTGGGAAGACCCCCGTTTGAGACTACAAATCTTAAAGAAACATACAGATGTATAAGGGAAGCAAGATACAGCCTGCCTTCATCTCTCTTGGCACCTGCAAAACACTTAATAGCTAGCATGTTGTCAAAAAACCCTGAAGATCGGCCCAGTTTAGATGAAATAATTCGACATGAATTCTTCTTACAGGTTTGTACTGCTATCAGTGTTGTAAAAAAAGAATCCACACAAAAATGCACTCTGTGTTCTAAAAATTTGTGTTGCATTTCCACAGGGCTTTACACCTGATAGACTTTCTGCAAGCTGTTGTCACACCGTCCCTGATTTCCATTTGTCAAGTCCTGCTAAAAATTTCTTCAAAAAAGCAGCTGCTGCTCTCTTTGGGGGTAAAAAGGAAAAGGCCAGATACTTCGACACGCATAGTAAGTTCAAGCCTAGATACAGTCTATTTATCTCTATTGCGTCAGTTTCATATTAGTGTACATCTGTGAGATAGCAACAGAACACTTATATCTGTGTCTCAGAGCTTTCCTGTGTTGGTTTTGACTTTTTTCTTGATAAGTATAGATGGTAGCCTGCCCACCTCTGCCAGCTTACATATGTGAATGCTTCTGTATTGGTCATCTGCTCGTTTGTAATGTCTATTAAAATCTAGTCTCTTAAGTTATTTGTGTGTAATGGCATCATTCCTCTGGGAGACTATGGCAGGCTTAGAAGAAGCTGCTGGAGAGAGACAATGTGTTTTCTGCAGCTAACTTGTTATGCTTTCTATAATTCAATAGCATTTCAAGATTCAAAGTTAAAGATTTTTTTCCTCTATTGCAGACAGGCTAGCTAAAGAAGATGAAGAAATCTACAAGCTCAGACATGATTTGAAGAAGACATCGATAACCCAGCAGGCCCCCAAACACAAGACAGATGAGGTATATGCAAGTGCAGTTCAGTTCAAATCCAGTAACAGTTGGGTGGAGTAGCTATAATTAAATTATATTTGACTTAGATATCAGAACTGGGGCTGTACACAGCATAATCAAGCTTTAAATTATTAACAGAGGGCTTAAACAAGCATCACAAAGGTAGCCTTTGTAGGGAGACTATAAATTTTGGCTTTTGAGTAATTATAGTATCTACCTAGACTCCATTGTTGCCTGTGCGTTAACTTGTCTGCCAGGTGCTATTTCTCAATATTCCAAATATAGGGCTTCCATTCATGATTAACTAGGGCTTCTTCAAATAATTTGCTGAATTCTATCTTTTGTCATTTGGTGTTCAGACCTGCACATAGCTGCTCCCTTGCTAGGGCATGAGAGCAGAGAACTGATTAATAGTCTGCGAGATGCAAATTGAAGATCTAAAGAATAGAAAGATGTGGTGTGTTGCTCTAAGCTCAGTGTAGCAGCAGCTCTTTGTTAACTTTTTACATGAATACCAGTTTCCCTAGAGTTTATCATTTGTTGAGAAACAGGAAAGCAGCACAAAACTTACGTCTAAACCTTGGCTTGTGTTATATTTGATGTTTACATGTCTGACATCTCTTCTAGGAGATTCAGCCTCTTATCACGACAGTGGTGAAGCCGGGAGCATTGCCAGAAACTAAGCAGATTGGAGACTCCATTCGGATGATAGTCAGAGGAACTTTGGGAAGCTGCAGCAGTAGCAGTGAATGTAAGAGCAGCAAAATGTGATCTCTAAGTCTGAATGTCACCTTTTTATTTTTCTCATATCTTAAAAGCTTGAAACAAACATCTGCTTTTATCCTCTTTATTTTTGATATTGTAAAAGCCAATATTTTTAAAGAATTTAAATTAGAAAGTCATTAAGGCTAGGTTTCTGAAAATCGAGGTAACTGAAAGGTTTAGAATGACAAGGGCACATAGAGAGAAGATTTTCAGTCTAATAATCCTCCCTTTTCAGGTTTGGAAGACAGTACCATGGGAAGTGTGGCCGATACAGTTGCAAGAGTATTGAGAGGATGTCTGGAGAACATGCCAGAAGCAGACAGCAATCCCAAAGAACAGCTGACAGCATCCTTCCAGTGGGTTACAAAGTGGGTGGACTACTCCAACAAGTACGGCTTTGGGTACCAGCTGTCAGATCACACTGTTGGTGTCCTCTTCAACAATGGGGCACATATGAGCCTTCTGCCAGACAAAAAGTAAGAATCATTACAAAGCCAACAGCTCACTAAGGCAGTTTAAACACGAAATAATTGTTTCTCATTGCTAACCTTATTTTCTTTTTTTTTCTCTTTCAGGACAGTACACTACTATGCTGAGCTAGGCCAATGCTCTGTCTTCTCAGCAACAGAGGCTCCTGAACAGTTCATTAGCCAAGTAACTGTACTGAAGTATTTCTCTCACTATATGGAGGAGAATCTCATGGATGTAAGTTCAGCACCTTCAGGGTCTGGAGCTGTAAAAAATACACTAAATGTGAACTGAGTGCTTAACATAGTCTGTTCCCTTTCCTAGGGGGGAGACTTGCCCAGCCTAACAGATGTACGCAGGCCCAGGCTTTACCTCTTACAGTGGCTCAAATCTGATAAAGCATTAATGATGCTTTTCAATGATGGCACATTTCAAGTAAGTGTGGTGGCATCACCAGAGAAAATGTCTTGAAATAACTTATTGCAATGAACCTAGCTAGGTCTGAGAGACAAACAGCAATTGACTTCTCTTTTACAGGTGAACTTCTACCATGATCATACAAAAGTCATAATTTGTAATCAGAGTGAGGAATATCTCCTTACCTACATAAATGAAGACAGGATATCCACAACGTTTCGTCTGACAACTCTCCTGGTTTCTGGATGTTCATTGGAACTAAAACACAGAATGGAATATGCTCTGAACATGCTGCTGCAACGATGTAACTGAAGGAACTGACTCTGTTAAACCAAATGGACTCTCTTGTTCCCTGTGAATCTACAGTGGAGATGGTGGAGCAACTAGTATGTTGATGATGGATGTGTGGTGGTACGAAAACTGGACTGTCCAAGTGTGCTGGGCACACATCTATAGAAGCCTAACCTACTTGTTGGACTAAAATGTTGTGACAAGGAGTTCTTTGGATCATAGTTTTCCTTGCTTCATGTGTGTTAAAGATATATTTGACTTGAAGTCGGAGCAGAGTGTGTCTGTTTGCTCTGTAAGAGAGCATCTCTGATGGAGTTAAACTGTGAATACACATCTGGAAAGGGAGGGAAGGGAGAGCTCCGTTGTTGGGGATAATTGTAACAAGCAGCTTCTGGTTGCTTAACTGTGAACTATGGCCATACTGTTTTTTTCCTTATTTTTCAAAAATACCCACACTTGTGGCTGGCAAAGTGCATTCCTTGTTAATTTTTTTTAATTTATTACAGCCTAAAGTGAAGTATTTATTACTTTTTTTTTTTTGGACCTTGGCATTTTAAATATAAATCTGTTGGCAATAAAGAGTGGAAATCTGAAGCATCATTCTCTACTTTTTCTCCAGTATCACTGCACATGCTTTACTTTGCATTACAAAAAGTCTTGCAGATTTGCTTTCTTTATGCAATTTTTAACAATTACAAGGTCGGGGTATGAATGGTAGGCAGGTTTGTCTGTCTGTGCCCACTTGCAGTCACAAACACCACCACAGCTATTGTTAACTATAGCTGCAATCGTAAAACAACTGCTGATGGAGCCTAGAGAGTAATGCTGTAGGCCTTGCCACTTCATTGTTGTCCTAAGGACTTAAAAAGTATACGTCTCATCAACATACTACATCCCAAAACTAATGTTTTACACTGACTGAAAAGAACTTTCTGGATAGGGTGTGCCAGCCGTGAAAGTAGTGCTCTTATCAAGGGCTGAGTATCCTGATACCTTAACAGCAGAATTAATTGACCACACCTATAGTTTCCCTCTACTGCGCTTTATTTTGTTACTTTCTACCCTTGGTTAAATAGTTACCCCAGTAAAGTAAAATCAAAAGGGTGAAAAAAATAAAGGGTGATTGAGTGTCAACTTCTGGCTTACTCTACCCAGCTGATAACTTTAAACAACCACCGGTGTTACTGAGATGAATTACGATTTATGGCATACATAAAGTTTTCTGCAAAGCAATTCAAAACAGCTGAGACTAGCATAGGGATGGCCTGCTGCTTTCTGCCATCCTACTGCTTCTAGACATCCACTTACATGAGTAATGGCTTTCCAAAACTGAGGGCAGTACCATTTGTCAGTTAAAACAATGCAAATAGGTGCAATTATGGAGAAATCATGGACTCCAGGCAAGGCAAAATTGTCTTACTTTGTGGACTGGGTTTATTTCTCTTAGATATTGCATAGATCTGGACCTGTATAAACACACAGCTGTCTTCAAGTAACTGTTCTGATGCAACAACAAGCAGTTCAATTGCTTACTTGACCTATTGTTCCTATAACTGAATGAAGCCTTTTCTGGAAGACATCAATTGCTGTCAGTGTATCAATCACAGCAGCTGAATGTAAGGAACAGGCAAAGTAATAAAACACAGACTAAACAAAGTACAGATGTCAATCTGAAATACTGAGCAGAGTACTTATCACTGGCTTGCTTTATCTTGCAGCAAGTGTGTATGAATGTGATTTGGTTTGCTGTATTGAATACCATGCATTAGGTAATATTTATTTACTTCTCAAGTCTAGACAGGAAGACCCAATTGAGTTCTTCAGATGGATTCATTAATGTAACTCTAGGCAGTTCAGTGAAGTTAAATATATACTTGCTATAGTGAGCAGAATTCAGCTTCCCAGCTGTCTACTTTCTTCAAGGGATAATGGCTGATTTTATTTCTGAGAGGCCATTACTTACCTAATTCTGCTGCACACATACAGCTACTGTTGTGTTCTTTTCCCTAACAAAGTAAAATCTCCCTTTTTGTTCATGATACCAGTAAACATAAGTTTGTGTGAATTTCAAACACAAAATTTACTAGAGCTATAGTACTTCACATGGAATAACCACTTTTTTTTCAACTGTGTGCTAGAGAAAGTGCAAACCTCTATTCGGTTGCTATGACTTCTTTGGGTACCAAAATCATGCTTGTATGGATATGATTCAGGCTTGTGTAAGCAAATAAACCAGGTTTTAAAAGTGTATGTAAAGGCTCCAGGATGCTAGTTGTTTGTGGATGGTTGAAACACACCTCACTAAAATAAGTTAAGTGAATCAGCTATTTGTATGCAATATTTATGTTCAGTGGTTGCTAAATCCTTATGTATCTTTCTGCTTAGGGCAGCTTTTGCTCAGTGCAGCTTCTGCTCTGTATCCTTACCTCACTTTTTATTTTCATATTTCAAAACAAGAGAGATGTTTAGGTCAGATTAAGGAGGAATATGCTTTTCAAGGTACCTTTGTCCTAGTCTCTGAGCCCAAGGAGGGAAAGCCATTTTAAAATTCTTGGTATAAGAACTTGCATCAGGAACAAAGGTTATGAAATTCTTTCTCAGGGTGGATCCTGTCTTAAGTAAGTAGTATCTTGGCTTTCTTTACTTAAACACATAACTCCATCTTGTAATTCTGTATATAGGAAGATAAATATTAGAAAGGTGCTTGTCTTTATCTTCTGTATAACAAATATCTTACCTTCTCTTGAAAGATGTGGTTCTGCATTTTATGCTGGTTCAGCAATTGTTCTATTCTCTTGTATTGAAACCAAGAGAAAACACAGCATGAAAACTAGTTTGGGACTATATGTACTTAAAAGGAAATGAGTGGATGAAAAGATTAGGTGAAAGCACAAAGGTTTGTCAGATATGAATGCTGGACACAATGAAATAACATTGACAAGAAAACAAAATCTGTTGTACTCTTATCAAAACCTCTTTATGAAGTTTGAAAATATATTTTTGCAAGTATACATGCATACTTGTATGGCTGAGTGCACTGATATGCTGGTAGTAAACAAGAAAATTATTAAAACAGGTCATGCTTCAGCATTAACAAAATGCATTCCCCACTGATGCCAGTGGTAGATCAAGTATTATAGGGCATTCTATAATCCTTTCCAGGAGTTTGAAATTATTCCATTTCATGAAGTTGCTATATAAAACACATATGAGAAGAAAGAAAACAGTTTAGATATATGCTACTTTACAATATTGAATAAAGTTCCCAACATTCTCCAGGTTACTTATGAAACTAGAAAAATATTCTGTTACTTTAAAGCTATTTCATTACTTCTGAAAATAATCATATCAGAGAACAGTCCTTCAGCTGTCCATCAACAGCAGGTAGTTTTGTGCCTGATTAAATGGATTCTAAATGTAAATTTGAATTTTTTAAAATTACAGGGTTTTATAGGTAGTTATGGACTTCCAACTAGATGCATACCCAAGGAATCAACCAGAATAATGCATGGCATAGGCCATCGCCTTTTTTTTTTTTTTTTTTTTCTTTTTTTTTTTTTTTTTTTTTTTTTTTTTTTTTTTTTTTTTTTTTTTTGGTTTGGTCTGGTTTTATAATCCTTATGCCTTATGAACTTCAGTAGTGGCAGAAACATCTTTGATTGAATTGCCATAACGTTAGACTAGGACATACAAATTAAGAGTATATTTAAATGTATATTTAAACTCCATTTAAATATACATTTAAATATATATATATATTTGGAAACAAATATGGATCATCATGGTGTTTGAACATTAGGATAATAGAAAGTAAAGATTTAGCCTCTGGGATTTATCCATATAAATTAGCTTAGGTATGGGAACACAATTGATTTGAAAGATTCTGTTTTACTGGCTACACTTGAAACCATTGCACTTTTTTTCTCTGCTGTGAAATCATGGGTAAAAAAAAATATATTTTCTGTTGTCCATAACAAATAGATGTGATCTGAACAGGAGTAAGTTATTATCCTGATGGACATTTTTGATGCCCTTTCCTGCTTACTATTGGGAGAAAAGCCTTAATCTTTGTGATGAAACATGAAAGGGTTAATGAGATTGACACAAGGCATTATTAGTACAAAGCTGGCCCAGTAAAGAGTTACTAAACACTTACTCTTCAGAGGTAAAAAAGCAATAAGGTTTTACAGTTACCTCCACTACGGATTCTGAGTGGAAGACCTGAATGAACTCACCCAGCACTTTGGCTGTTCGGAGGCTGATGTCTTTTGTGGCAGGCCAGGAATGAAGACTAATCCATGCTCTCTGTCTTCCTTACATATATTGGATGATCATGAAAATAACTGCCTGTCTTCTGCTGATGGTTTCAAAAGTTACACAGAAGAGAGGGTGAATCAAGCATTATGCACAAGTGAGTGGATGGGTGCATGGGTGTCTCTCCACACACTGAGAATCTTAGGCAGAGGTGGATTTTTTGTTTTGTCTCATGCCCCACCCTGAGGAATAAATACCAGCTCATTTAAATTGCTTATCTGGATTTGAGACCTTTGAGGCTGATAACCTATTACACAACTAGGTCTTCCTAGACAAAGTGCTCCAAAGTGCTAAGTAACACTTAGAAGCTGGTCATCTAGGACACCATTCTTGTGGACCTTTATTCTGAAGGATCCAGCTCCCAGTATTTACCATCAAATGACCACAAGAGCAATGGCATTAACACTATGAATAAAAGAAGCTTTGAAGTCGCCTTTTCAATCTTACTGCCAACTCTGGAAGACCTCACCTGCTCCTGGTCATGCTTCACTGGTTTCACAGACACAAGTATTAGAATCAAATTAATAGTAAATGCTGACAACTAATGAAAATTTTATTGTAGTTTTATTGTTTTGGAGTAGCCTTCATTGGAGGAATGAAAGTAACAAGGCTTTTGTAGTGGGATTCTGGATCCAGTGGATTAAGACTGCTGGTTCTGATGGTAGAAATGGGAAGCATGATGCATTATAAAGTAGACTGTGGCAGAGGAGGAAAGTCTGTGAGAGCAGAAGAAAGGAAGCAAGGTTATGCCATCAAAGCAAGTTTAATCTGCTATAGAAAGAAAAAAAAGCAATTTGCGTATCACCCTCAAGGCCAGTTTCTCATGCCTGCCATTGCATTAAGTCATGGACGGCTGCAGCAAAGATGCATGAGAGGCGCAGTAAGTGGGCAGAACAGGAAAGGCTGGACTTTTTAGTCCACTGTTTAGAACAGGAAAATCCAAGGCAGCTGAGACAAGCTCATGGTAATTTAAATGCCTTGTAGTATATATTAGCACAGGCTGCAACAGTTATGTTTGATGTTGCTTTACATAGAAAATTTTAAAACCTAGCCTGATTTTCAGATGCCCTTACCTCTGTTAATAATGAGCACCTGTGGAAATTAGAGTGAATGGTCCCAGCTTCCAACCAAGGTTAGACATTTCAAAAAAGCGATAGTGTCAGGCAGTGGTTATGGAAAGAGGAATATACACAGAACGATTATAGGATTATTCAGTAGTATATGATGCTGTTTCTGTCTCTCTAAGCATTTGCTCTGCACTCATCCTCACATCTGATCATCTCCATTTAATGTCAGTTCCTTCTTGTTATTGTTAATTACAAATAATTAGAAGGTTAGCTAGGCAGGGTGAGTCACGGCACAAGGGGTATGTGGGAACATGGGTTTACAGTGGGGTTCTGGAAAAAGTGAGGGAGCTCATAACACCAGGAGGAAGGGAAGGTGCTGGAGAGCCGTGACTCGGGGGCAGGAGACCTGGGATGGAAACATGGGGGAGGGCTGGCCGGGGCAGGCGGTGTAAAGGATATTTTGGGAGGCAGAGGCCCCATGTGGAACTCTCCCCCGGAGCGAACGTTGTGGCGGAAGTGGTGGCAGAGGCAAGAGGCAGCCGGGCGGAGGAGGTGTGCCGGGTCAGCAGCGGGCAGCGCCGAGACAGGGCCCCGGGCAGGGCCGAGACAGGGCCCCGGGCAGCGCCGAGACAGGGCCCCGGGCAGGGCCGAGACAGGGCCCCGGGCAGGGCCGAGACAGGGCCCCGGGCAGGGCCGAGACAGGGCCCCGGGCAGCGCCGACACAGGGCCCCGGGCAGCGCCGACACAGGGCCCCGGGCAGGGCCGACACAGGGCCCCGGGCAAGGCCGGAGTGGGCCGGGAGCTGCCCGAGGGCTGCTCCGGCGGCGAGAGCCGGCCCGGGCAGGCCCGGTGCCCTCGCAGCCGGACGGAGCCTTTCACTCACCTTGGCCACACGGACGAGGTCCATCACTAACCTGGGGAGGGAAAGGGAATGGTCTTTGAGGTAGAAAATAATAGCAATTACAAGCCACAGAGGATTCTTGATCCATGATAATTGATCCATTATAAGCCAGTAAAAGAGGACTATGTGGGAGCTCATATTTTTGGAGTGGGGGAGTAAGCTCCGGTGCTATCTCATGGGTTGTGCCAAAGAGAGCTGTTTGAGGGGATGTGAGTTGACACAGAAGATGGCCAGCATGCTCTGCTACTCTTGAAAGCAGGTATGGACCAGAGGTGAAATAATGAGTGTTGTGACCAGAGAAAAAACAGTAACAGGAATCAAGACACAACGGGGAAAGAGTCAAGTGCAGAAATTCAAAATCACAGAAAAAATAAAATCTGGTCATACTAAATGGAACTGAGAAGAAAAAGGAGGTTCAAGGACACTTGAACTTATGTATTAGCGGCCTTTCCACATCTCTTGCCAGGAGAGCCAAGAGGGCAGTGCCAAAGTGGGTCAAATGGAGGATTAGCAGTGTGAAAGTGAAGGCAGCTGCAGCAGGCATCATACTCGAAGGAGGAGACAGGAGTGGAGCCGGACAGGTGAAAACAAAAGGCTTGCTGAGAGTGAATTCCCCTCCAAGTAATGGAGAAGGTGCTCTGTCAGGACAGCAGCACGCATTACACACAACACACATCTCTGAGGAAATCAAATGTGAAGTAAGTGTTTCGAGAATTTTCACGTTCTCAGTAAAACAAAGGATTAACAATGATCTGATCCAGTTAGATTAGTGGTGCCAGCTCTGGGGACCAGTATTGCAAGACAATGCATTACTCTTCTGAGTCACTGGTTTCATTCTCACATGGGCCTTTATTAACTGCAAATCTTTACCTCCTGATGGTTGCCTCATGTGAAATGAGTTGGTGGCTCATTCCTGTTCCTACTGAGAAGGTATCCACGTTACAAAAATCATCACTGTTAATTACAAGCCATTTGCATTAATTGGTATCTTTGCTGGAAGTCTTCACAGGGAAGAAGCCAAGTGACTAAAGAGCAGGCACGGCCTGCTAAAACACCCTGTTTCCATGAAGTTGGTTCTGACTGGTCACAGATTTTGTGGGGTATTTGGGGTCGGTGACCAGGGATATGCCAGTTGTTGCTTGAGATGTGTGATATATGCGTGGCCTTTTTAGAATCAACAACTGATTTACTGATCCTAAACTTTCAGCAGTGATGGTGATTTCTGACTTTTCCCCAAAATTAGAGCCTGTAGCATCATTATCTCTGTGATTTACAGTCTGATTACCCCTCTTAAATGTTGTATCCATCCAATTCATACCTGTCATGCTGTAGATCCCAGTGGGGTATCTCTTTTGTATTTAGGTGTTCTTCTGCAGGGCTTTCCAATTCAAATTATTCCTGGATACTAACACATTAGATATTATGTGGAATATGGCTGTCAGATAAACAGCATTAGTATCTCCATTTTACAAAAATAAGGCAGCACACAGGAGTCTGTTTATCAGCCTGAGATCCCTTTCTCCAATGTTTCTCAAACATTCAGAGTTTTTACTGGTGCCAATTCCTCCTCCTCAGGAGGAATACTCAGCATTTCTCCAGGTCAGGTCTCAAAGTAGGAACTTGGAGAGGGGGGTACTTGCAACTAGTGATGACCTTGCTTTTGGGTGAGGAAAAGGAAAAAAAAGCAACCAAAGCCATTGAAGGATCCTATAGACAGACATGGCATTTTCTCCTTTACACTGAGTCTTTCCACAAACAATGCATTTATGCTGTGGACTTATTGAAAAGAGAGTCTTGGAAAAACAAAGTGATCCTCTAATTGTGTATCCAGATTATGGTGTAAAAATAATCTTTGGGCAGTACTCTTGGGCACATGGTGTGACTTTTGGAGATGGTGCTGTTTAGGGCCAGGACTTGGACTCAATGCTCCTTTCTCCTTTCCAACTCAGCATATCCTGTTATTCTGTGATTTCCTATGGTTGAGTACTATACATTGCAATTCTAGTTATGTTCAATAGTAGAGGTTTGTAAATGTTGTTTTTAGCTAATTTGGACTCTTTTAAACTAGAAAATAGAAGACAATATAATCAGTGCATTGGCAAACACTTAAAAGATATTTAGATTTTTTAATTATTTCTTTTATAGCCTTAAAAAAGACCATTTTCTTGTTTGTAATTTCAATAAGGCTCATAAAAGGCTTTCTGAATTCACTAGAGTGACAGGATCAACTCTCCAATGTTTTCTACTAGTGAACAGATGTAAAACAATCATAAAACTCTAAGTCATTTAAATCTCATGCTTTCAAGAATGCTTACAAAGTAAGATTATAGCAGGCTCACAGAACAAATACAACTACCTAGTATTTTTGGGGTGAATTAATCCCTAACATGAGTGTAAGTATAAATTTAGAAGAAACCTTATAATATTCCTGGTACTGTACAGCAAATTCCAGTACCAAATTTACTTCTTTTCTGAATGGAGCCAGAAACAAATTTAGAAATGTAAAAATATATCTATGTATATATAATTTTGGTTGAATTTGACTAACTGGTCTCATTTTAAGAAGGAATCTGTCTATGATGAATGCTTCTCAAAAATAAAGGGATGTGAAATCATTACTTAATATAATGAAGTAGACACACCTTATCACATTAGGTCTTTATTATGGGTAAATCCTGCTCACATGGGTTATCTTTAACAGTTCCATTGATACCAGAACTGTACTAAGAAAGCAAAGATGTGTTTGTTGTCAGAAATATCATTAAATAAGGGCCTGAGATAGCAGGAATACAGCTAGCGATGGTGATTTCTGGGAGTAGGTAAGAGTCTTTCTGAAGAGGAAGGACTTAAGATCCCTTCTCCTGAGGGGGTTTCCAAATATTTGCCACCAGTGGCTGCTGTCCCCTGCAAAACTCTTCTGATTTCAGGAAATGTTCAGACAGGCCCAAGGTGGTGAGTTAGTATCTCTTGTTGCAGCAGTGTGAAATAATTATAGACACAGAATAATTGTTGGGTAGTAGGGAGGCGAGGAATGACAGGAGGAGCAACAATAAGATTATGTGGTCACTTGCCAAGGGATGGTGTTTGGTATAATGCAGTTAAGAGGGCTTGTTTATTTGTTGTTTTATTCTAATTAGGGTGTATGTTCTATTTGCTAGTATTATTAGTATATTGTGAAAGAAGTATTTCTTGGGAATGGACTTAAGAGAATTCAGGGCAGTGAACTTGCAGAACGACTCAGGATAGGTACTCTGTGCATGATATGGAGAAAACGGAGACTGTTGTTGGACCAAGATACAGAGGCTGCTGTCATTAGCAAACGAAGGAACATAGGCCACCAAGCCACACAGCTGAGTAACAAAACACAGCAAAGGGGTGATACAGCCTGGTCTGACACCAATAAAATCAGTGAACCATTAACATAAATAAAAAGGATGATCAAGTCAAGAGACATCACATATGAGAAAATGTCTTCATGGGAAGAAGCAGATGGGCCTGAGCTCTTGCTCCAAGCCTGTGAAAAGCAAGCATATGTGGCCCTTGTAGCTGTCATCCCAAGTACACTCTGACAAAGACAACTTAGTTATGGCATAGCTATATGGCTTCTGGATGGATCTGTCTTGCATGCAGGCTGCTTGGAATGGGCAGTGGTGATCACACCTAGACTGCCCGTCTGTGTAAAATTACTGTCTCTGCCACTAACTCTGAAATCTTCAGTTCCAGATCTAGAGTATTTTCATGCAGTAGAGTATTTTAAATTTGCAACAAATGGAAAATTCTAAACATGTCCTCTGAAGTGCAAATTTCCATTCATGCATACCACCACCTGGGAGCACACTTCAAAGAACGTGCTTCCTCACTCCCATGCCAATAGCATAGCTTGAGTATGCTGTGGGTGAGTTTTGAAACAGAGATTCAAAGGCTGGCTTTTGAAAATCTGAGAGAGCTACCTCCTGCGAGGCATGACACTTGCCTTTTTTGAGCTACAGAGAGTGATGATAGCTGCTTGTACTTGACCTGTTTCATGAATGCTCCTAGTTTTTACTAGTCCTCCTAATTTTGAACACTACTTAATTTTGTTTTTCTCCAGAATGAAAAAGTGATGTGAGGAGCTTCTGAACTCACACGGACAATAGTTGTCTAAATTCCCAGTGTGAGGTTTTGTCTGATAATACAAATTCTCACTCAGGTGCAAATTTCTGATAAATCTTTTTTCCTCTCTGTGGTGGTTCCTGTGCTAGGTCTTCTGACTCTCTCTTCGAAGCCCCCTGGGATATTTTGGTCTTTCTGATACCAAAACGCAAGTTACATGGAAGTTAGTCTATTTGAACTTGGCTCTGTTTCTTTTTTCTTTTTTTTTGTCCTGCTGAAGGAATGTTATTTTATTCAGACAATTTGAAAAATCTGGTTTAAAAATAGAAAAGAATCATCTTTTTTTTTTTACCAGAGCTACATAGTATTTGCAGGTGTTCAAGTGTGAGTCAACTAAGAACAAACGTACAGTACTGTAATCTGACTCTGATTTATTATACAGAAAATATAATTAACTCTCTATCTCTCAATATCAATTAGGTAAATGTGAATAATAAACATTGGGGAAAAATAAGCAGAACTGTGACATGTGAGAAATCCCTCTGTGGTTTTTGGTGTTTTTTGTGTAAGGGTTTGGTTTTTTTGTTTTTGTATTTCAGGGTTTTTGTTGTTAATGTTATTCTAAGAAAGACCTGGTCATTTAATATAGGATGTCCTCTTACTCTATAAAATTACCTAAGAGGCTGTATCCTCTTCTGTGTTTCAATCTGGTGTTTTCCTTGTCATTTCAACTGATTCTTACTTTGGTGTTTTATTCTTTAGTTTTTGTAGTTTACCAACGAAGAGATCACATATCTCTGATCTGAATGCACATGCCTTTGGCTTCTCCTTCATCTGAGCTTACTGGGGTTCCTCAGAAATCACTGGGTTTGTTTGCCTACCACACAGTCTTATTTGCTTCTCTGATTTATTACTATTTGAAGTAGAATTGGATCAGTACAGATCCAGACCACAAGGTAAACAATATTTCCCTGCTAAATCTAGTGTTTAAATGCTATTCATAGCACTATTCCATGCTGAATTTTGAAAGCTTCTAGAGAGACCTGCATAGACATTCCTGGGTGCTGTCCAGCATTGTTTCTTTCTCTTTCTTCCTGTTAGATAATATACTAAACATATTACCCCTTCACAGACTGGAAACAATCTTCTCTATTCTCTGTCATGCCTTGTCAGACTTCTCTAGTTATGGACTGCTCCAGAGTTCTTAGGTGTGGAGAATTATACACAATCCATACTAGTGGACCATGCTCCACTGAGCTTCATATTATTATGGAATGTTTTTCCTTATCCAATCCGTACTAGTGCTTGACAGTCCTTTCTGCAAGAGAAGGACAAAATTGTTCTAAGAAGAAGAAGGGAAGTCCTTCCTCAGTAGGACAAAGTCAGCATCTGAAGCCAGTAGAGAAACCTGTGGGAGATGTACCTTTGATACATATCTGGTGAATTCATATCCAAGTCTGGCTTTTCTTGGTTTGGGAGGAAAGCTGCTGTAGGCAACTACCTTGAAGTGAAGTTTCAGATCTTTTTACCTTCAAGAAACCAGAAACACTTGTTTGCAGATTGGGGAAGCTTGTCCAACTTTTAGGAGTACAAAGTTTAACCCCTGTCCTTCTCAATATTTCATGTTGGTGAGTTTGACAAGCTTCTCTGCCTGATTAGAACAGGTTTTCAGAGGTGCCTTGTCCTTTTGCTTGCTGTGGGACTGTGGCACTTGAGGTCAACCACTAAGGGTTGAACACTGCTCAGTACTTTAACAATTCAATCTGTTTCAATGTTTACACCCCAGACTACTTTGGACCTTTTTGCTGATTTAAATATTTAAAGCAATTTAAAAAATTGTGTCTAATTTTTACATTTTAGTGGCTCAAGCTTGAAATAAACATTCACTCCATGATCAGAATATTAATTAATTTGCCTGCTTGCAACTGACTTTTAAGCTTCCTGCTATGGCAAACCAGCTGACATTTATTTTACTTGGTACTTACAAATAATAGAATGAGAAATTTCAAAGACTTTTAATAAACATTACTTTGAGTTTTGTAAAAAATATTGTATTAATAAAACAGTATTTCCAAGGTCAAATATACTGTAACATCATATTGTCTGTGAAGGTACAGATTATTTTCATGTTCTGTCCATGCTTGTGGTTTTTAACAGTCTGGATCATTTGGAATTACCCTGATGTACAAATTAACATTCTCCAGTAGTAATGCTGGGAATATACTAATAATTTTTTTCCTAAAAAAATTATTTTTAAAAAATACTAAAATACTGCTATTCATTAAGTAAAGGTAAACTACTTCATATTTTGTCTTTGCTTTTTAGGTCAGATTTCCACATTTGACAGTTTCCCTGTGCCAAACTGACATCAACATGAATAATAAAGTGTGTCACAGTAAAGCAATTCTTTACAGCAGCAACATCAATACAGTACTTTTCCACCTTCCCTGACCCATTTACCACTGTCTTCTGGTGCACCTTTCTGTAGAAACAGTTGTGAACTAAATTAATATTGTATGTTATGAAATGCAAGGCTGTTTGTAATTTCCTGTAATTTATAGACATTATATTTGTTATAATTTATAGAGATAACCCAACCAATCTTCTGACATACATAAGTGGTGCAAGCTGAGCAAAAGAAATCTAATTTTCTGTCTGTCATACTTGATAGTTACCGGATTGTTTCAGGTCTAGGATTACTTCTTCAACATTCTTTATGAATGTTAGCCAAAATTGTGAAAAAATCTAAGATTTTAGTCAATCTTTCTCTAGTCGAACTCCTAGTGATGAACGCAGCAGATTCAAAGAGTATGTTTCTCCTAGTAGGTATAAACTTTAGAGTTGCAATGTGAGTTTAGCACAATAAGGGATATTTAGTAAGGAAAATTCTTGCTTTTGCATAAGTTGGGGGTTGAAACTGTCTTCTGCACTTGTTATGCAGGCTGTTGTGACAACTCAAACCAAAAGAAAACTGAACTCATCTGTATTTAAGTTGTAAGCATCCTGTCTACCAATAAAGCTATGTACATAATAAATTATAACAACAGAGATTTGACAAATAAAACAGTAGCCTGTTTTATTTTGCTGATGTGTGGTGCTAGTCTCAGAAAAGATTTAGCTTCTAAATACAATATTTAAAATAATTTTTTTGTTCCTCTTAACACAGGGCTTCATAGATGAGTACACAGAATAGAATGACTCCTTGAGTGAACCTGTGGTAATCTGAATAGACTATAACTCATAAAATGGAAAAATTAATGATTTTATTAAATATCCAAGTCTTTAAGTAGCTGTTACTGAAAGTAAACTGTTAGCAAAAACTGTAGAGAGCTGGATTGGAAAAAGAATGTAGTCTCTATATATGATCTGATCTGTAGGGATGAAAAGGTGGCAGCAGGAGCAAAAGGAGAAGTAAATACTAACAGCTCTGCAATTATAATTGCTATTTTGCAGAGGCAGTAGAAAACCATCATTTTACATGTACGTTTAATCTCGACAGAGCACTGTGGCAAAAGGCTTTGGTTGAATGGTAAAGGCCTGCTTTTGAGAATTGCCTGTGAGAATTTAATTTTATTGACATTCCTCTATGCATGTTTAATGAATATTTGATCTTATTTGAAGTATAATGATAAATATGCTAACAGATTTTTTGTTCTTCCCAAAAGTAATTAAACATCTTGTTGCTGTGTTCTGGGCTAACACAGTGTGAATATCTAATGCAGGAGTGCATACAGCCTTTTATTAAACAACAGTCTGGACACTGATTATTTGGACTGAAACCGGGCCTGGGATCCAGAAGTTCCTTGATCTTTTCAAGTGCTGCACTAGGCACAGTTCTTGGCTGGCTACATTGGAATGTCAGTTCCTTTACAACACAAAACTGTATATGAAAAAACCCAGTAAAATTACTGTGTAGAAGCCATTGGACAGCTGAGGCAGGTCTGAGCCAACTCATCTATAAGCTGGTAGCAAAGGAAGCATCTTGCAGGTAGAGTTGTAATCTAGGCTGTAATCTTGAGCTGGGAATTGCTACGATCCACTTCTGTGCTGCCACTTCCAGCCTGTTGGATGCTGTGGCATGAGATGACAAAGAGCAACCTGGGAGCTGCTTTCCTTAATGTTGCTAATTGAGCTGGCTTCTGAATACTTCCCAGAATGCAGGAAAAATCGGCAACAGCAAAAAGTCAGTCCCTCTGTTTTAAAATTTGGGAATAATTAAGGCTTCTGATTCCAGATGATTTCAGAATATTTCTGAAGGGGGAGGAAAAACAGAGTTCAGTTTCTGTGACCAAGGCTGGAAGATCGTTTCACCTGGCTGCTTTACCAGTTCCTCAGGATTAGCAGTCCCTAGTGTATTCTTCAAGTTTCTTCTTTCTGTTACTAAAGCAATGACACAAATTTGAGATACTAAATTTCTTTTTCTCATAAGTCTGAAGTTGAAATAGCTGCTCTAGATGAAGAGTTGGGCAATTAAATAGTTGATTTAATGTTGTGTGTTGTATTTTTTAAATTGACATTTAACAATTATCTTTGAAAAATTTCTTTTGTAAGAAACACTTCAATTCATATGGGATTTATTCATGAAACACATGGTGTCTCTGGATTAGATTTCAAGTACCATATGGGAATGAACATATTTTCTTTAACTTTTATTCAACAGTTACATAGTGACTTTTTTCCTTGTTTTATTGACCTGTCTAAAAATAGTGCAGTCATTTCCCCCCGATTGCATTATTCCCTTATACTCTTAGCACTTCTCTGCTGACTGATTGACAGGGAAAAGGGTAGAAATTATCAACTGAAACTAACAAGCTCATGCTTTTTCACCAGATTTTACTCACTGTAGAACAATGTGAAAAGGATGACCCATTTTCTCCTCCTGCCAGGATTAAAAGCCAATACATCAAGAGTCTTGAAGCTATCAGTAATTTGCAGTGATTTTTGTAGGCCAGAAATGCTTCTGTTTATGTACTGCGTTCTTTGCAGTCTGCTACCTCTTTGATAAAGACTTCCCTACTTTGCTATAAAATTAATTATTGACAAAGATGGGAAAGCCTAATTCAAAGCAAACAAAAAGTAGTTATTTGTAGAGAAAAACAAGTTTTAAACATGGTCAATTTTTTTTTCAGTGGTCCACATGATACGCCCTTTAGCTGACGAGGTCAAAGCTCCCTCAACATTACTTGGTGCAGCACACTATCTCCCACATCTGTGCAGTTCCTCTTACTCTCTCATTGACACATAATATCGATAAAGCCGAACACTGTGTTTCCATCAGTGCTTCTGTGCCTCACAGAAGTTTTGGAGGCTGTGCTAAGTAGTCTACAGTGCTGCAGGTGTTTTCCACATGAATTTTGATGACAGCGTTGCCTAATAGCCTACAGAAAATGTTGATGGTGGTCATCCTAACAATTTGGGAGTTAGTCTGGAAAACTGATATTGTTTGTTCTGGCCTTTCTTGTAACTGTGAACGAAGTAGTATAAACTGCCTGATATGGCTATCAGTAGCACAGAGCCCATCAGGACTGCAAGATCCAGTTGAGTGCTTGGTAAATTTCAGTGATTAGTCCCTTTAAGCTCAGTACTTCTGGCAGCTAGTAAGCAGTAGTATTGCTGCAACCCTTTCAATAGGAGAGAGTGTGTGTGAAGTTTGTAACGAAAATGACACTGGCCTTCTGCTTTTCCTGATCTAGCACTTAATGCCACAGGTGGAAGCTGTGACTTTTGTACTGCTTTGAGGTCTGTAGAACTTTTCTGACATAAGTAATAATCTGTAACGAAATTTTACCAATCCCTACACATATATGGCATGTTGATTCACTTTAACCTCAGGTCCCTGCATATTCTG
Organism: Cettia cetti; assembly: GCA_013401135.1. Lineage (NCBI taxonomy): Eukaryota > Metazoa > Chordata > Aves > Passeriformes > Sylviidae > Cettia > Cettia cetti. The sequence goes on along the minus strand of VZUI01066841.1, from coordinate 60,199 downwards.
CGTGCCAAAGCATTGCAGAGAGAAATAGGTAAAGCAATGCAAAGCCAGTGGCCATTAATGTAACAGTGTAAGTACCTATTTTAAAACAACCATGGTGGTGTCATGGGTCGTATAATCTCCAAACATTCTCAGTTTCTATACTATACTTCCCACAATTTTAGATTTCAAATCAATACTTCATCTGTGCTTAAAAAATAAAAAACACCTGAACTCTTTTTCAATATAGATAATTACTATTCTGTGAAAATGTCTAGTTCCTTCCATTTTGATGTATTTTTTATCACCATGAAATTTTCACTGATGGTTTGGACTTTTCTGTACTTTCTGCCTGCAAAAACATGAATGAAATACGACAGAAAGTTGTTGGCTTTCTTGCCTGAATTTAAAGGGATGCTTGTTCCTCTTCAGCAGCAGCATTAGGACAGCACATTTATCTTTGCTGTGTTGTCCTCTCTCCCACTTTTTCCTAGATACATGAGGGTTTTGTCCTCAGTGATATCCTTCTATGTTGTTTGAGGCATAGTGTGTTCAGTTTGAGTCTGACACTTTACACAATTATGGCAGGATAGATAAAAGCCTACAGCTGTAAGGCCTAAATAGGATTGTCCAAGATGTTCTTACTACCTGCCAGGAGCCCTCTCTCCTTTGTGACTTGTGTCTGCTGAGGAGCCACATACACATTTCCAGCTCTTTATAAACAACATTCACTAAAGACCAGATTCTGATCCTCATAAATGCCTTATTTTAAAAACTGGTCTGTTGTAGAGAAACTACGCTATGAAAACTGTGCTGTGAAAGGGATCTAAAGCTGAGCTTCTCAGAAACCAGATTCAGATCAAGAAAATAAATTTTGGCCTATCATGCTAACTTCTCTGGTAGTATGCTGTCTGAACAGTAGATATTTGTCTTTGCATTTCATGGATTCTTATGGTGTTATAGTCTTAAGAGTGAAAGATAAAAGGAAATAAAATATATTTAGAAACTTCTTTACATGGAGAGATAGTTTCAAAATAGTCATTCAAAGAGGCACTTGTAAGAATGGAACAGTACAAAATACCTCTCATGGAGGAGCTGTTTGAGGTTACTTCTCTGTGTCAGCAAATCCTTCAAACTTTATATCTAAGCAGGGATTGCAGACTTTGCTGTTGCTGTCACCAAGTCTGCAAAGGAGAAAATAAAGGAGCAAGGCTAATGGCCTATTTTGGGGTTTGGTTTTTTTTTTTTTTTTCCCTTGGGTAGAATGTATTATAATTTCTTAAAAAATTAATCTCTTTATTATCCATTTCAGATTGACATTCAAAGATTGACATTGCATAATATAGTAATGTGGACAGAGGCAACATTCTATTATGACTGATATTCAATAATTTCAGTTTATTTTGAGTGTTAATTATTGTTATTTCTTCCAATTATTGTTGAGCAGACAACAACAAAAAAAAAAAAGACTCCAAAACAGATCTCTTTAAACCTCAGTGCAAGATTCCTCGTTATATATAAAAAGAAAACCCCAAACCCCTGACTTAAAATCTCAAATTCTTTCTAAATTACTACAAATCTAGAGACATCCACACAGATGGTGCTTATTTTCAAATCTTCTTGATGTAGAGCTACAGGGAGTATGTGACATATCCTAACAAGTATGTGTTATTGAAACATCTTCCTTTTAGAGTTTGGAAAATGTCATCAATTCTTAGGCAAGAAAACAATACTAGGGAGATGGTAGAGATAGGAATAGCTGAGTGAAAGTAAACTGTGTGGTCCTATTTCCTAATCAAGGAACTTGCCATAGGGGAGAGAATTCAATGATACTGAAATTGCAGCATCAGTTAGAAAGGGAAAATATATTCAGCCTGGGAAGCTATTTGCCAAAAGATGTAGTGAAGCCAAGACTTGGAGAAAATTCAAAAGCCACTTGGCTGTTCTACAAACATAATAATACACAATGGTATGTTTTTTAGGGTAGATATAAAGATTGTTCTTTAGAATGTGAGTCAACTGATAATTGCCTGAGAGTGGAATGAAATTTCCTATTGGAGAAGTTATTCCCCCACTGTCTGTAACTAGGTTTCTCAGACCTCTTTGTTCCAGTGTCTGGTGCTGGCCGTGGTCTATGACAGGGCACAGTCTACATAACTTAATAACCCATGCTTATTATTAATATTTAGGCAAAAGAGAGGTGTGGGATGATTAGTGAAGTATTTAAACAAACACTGTTGTATGGTAGTCTTGCAAAAAACCTCTTAGGTAGTTCATCTCGGTACCCACAATGCTAACTGTGCACCACTGTGTAACAAAGTACAGCTATTTAAAGTGTTTAGCAATCTCCACAGGACTGCTCTCTTGCTGTGCCAATCTTGTATGATCACAGAATACATAAGTGGCTAAACCTCTGCAGAGAGCCTGATCTTGGCTGGAATCAAGGATACTTAATGTAGTCTACTACAGAGGGAGTTCCAATGTCTTTTCTGTCAGGTAAAGCAGCATTTTGAGGTATAACTTTACATTTAAGAGAAGGTTGTGGATACAAATTGCAGGATGTCATGGGGCCACTCATGCCACAGTATCTTTGCTGTTTCTGATAGTGTAGAGCGCTTGCAACAAGACAAGGGCATATCTTCTTATCAACACAACAGAAGCTCAGAGTGCTTTTAAGAAACAACTGGTTAGCAGTTCTGTGGCTGCATCACAGAGCTCAGTTCAGACTGCTCAGTCCTGCTAGAAAAATACACCTGTCCAGAAGTTTGTGTTCTCACTAGTAGATTGTTTGACTCCTCTGTAGAGTTAAATTAAAAAGTGACAGACAGCAGTCCTAAGCACTGAAGCTCCATTGTTCCTACTGTTAGATAATTAGATTTGGGCACACCTTTAATCCAAGCCAGTTATCTCTGTACCAAACAATTCCTGAAGGTGGAAAGGGAATAAGTCAACAGGGATGTGATCTTTACTTTGGAGCACTGAGGATCTTCAGAAGTGGGTTAATTTCAGCTGGAGAATTTCAGCTAGTTAACTTCAAGTCTCAGTTCTGGGAATGACCCAAGGTGTACAACAATTAACAGAATAGTTTCTTCAGACTTAGGTTGTTTAATGTTGGCATAATCTGTGCTACGGAGACTTACCCAGCATTTTACTAAAACTTAATTAAAGTGAGAAACACAAGGCGAGAAGAAAATAATTGCCCTGGAGGTTTTACTATAGAGAAAAAATGTGCAGGGGAGCTGTTGTCTTCAGTGTGACTTTCTTTAGGGGAAAATCTTTCATATGTAATGCTCAGAATGTAAAATTCTATGTTTAAAAAACCCATGCAAAAGACTTAACCCAAAAGACTTCTCACATAAGTTGGGGCTTTTGGGGTTCTTCATTTGAATATTTTGTTTTGTTTGTTTGTGGGGTATTTTTTGTTTTTGTCAGGATGTTTAGCTTGGTAGGGGTTATGCTGCCTGGAATATTGGCAGAGGATTGATTAGAGGTGGTGCAAACATTCACTGGGTGTCTTTCTGGAAGGACGATGTGTAAAAACGCCAAAAAGGATACCCTATAACTTCATGAAGATGTGAAAAAAGCATCTTCTTCCAACTTCTTTTACTTTTGCTATTAGATGAGTATTGCTGGACATTTGTGCAACAATGATTAGAAGGGTATGAAAGTGGTAGTCTGTTTAATCTTTGTAGGTTTTTTCAAAATACCTGGTTCAGTGATAAAAGGCTCTGATGAGAAAAAAAAAAAGATCATCTCATATCAGTACTTAAGCATATGATAAGCGCTATGATGAATTATAACTGAAGAATAAGGCAGTGCAGAATACTTGAGTGTTCTCTAGAGGTGATTTCTCAGAGTGTTCACCTTCCAGCTCAGCAACAGGCAGAGGTTTCTAAGCTAACTCCAGAACTGGATGCAGAATTGCTGTGTCAGCACAGCACTACACCCTAATTAATCAGCAGAGAGGAGTTAGGTAAATTAGCTCCAGTAACACTGTTCTAATGCAACTTTGTGTCTTCTCAGCCACATGTTATCTCAGCTGTGTTGGATCAGGTAAGTGTTCCAACTTGTTCAGTACCCATAACCTCATCCTAGGCTGCATCATGTAAAATGTCTGTTGAGTGTCCGATCAGTATCTTTGGACAAATAGCCCAGATTTGCAAAAAAACTTTAAAAAAAATGAAGTAAAAAACTTCAGAAGGATCAATCTTTTAAACATTAAACAGAAAATATTTAAAGTTTCTGAAATGAAATTCAGTGAATTTTTTTGCATCACAGAGTCTGCATTTATATGTGAATAAATTGTTCTGCATTTATTCTGAAGTGTTTCTACAATACATTACCCCATTCTATTCATTTAAAATCCACAACAAAACAACAGCTCTTCATCTGACCAAACTGTGGCCAAAGAAAGCACTTTTTGTCTTTTATGATTAAATAGACCCTGCTAACATAGACCATATTATATATTAAGGAAATTCAAAATAAGAAATGAGGGAAATTCAAGACCTGGTTGAATTATAGAAGCTTTTGAGTGTGTAGTGGAAGAAAAAAATTTCAAAGGACCTATTGAAATGTTTTTCAACAACTTTACTTTTCATCCAGAGGGTGATTGGGCACTGGCGCATGCTTCCTAAGAAAGTGTCACAGCACCAAGTCTGAAAGAGTTCAATAAATTTTGGATCATACTCTTAAGTACATGGTGCTGTACTTGGGGATGTCCTGACAGGTCAGGAGTTGGACTTTGGTGATTCTTGTGAGTCCCTTCCAACTCAGTGTATTCAATATCTCAGTCCTGTAAAACATAAAACCCACCAGACTGATGTTCAAATTTTCAGTTCTTTGTAGGTGAGATATACTGAGACACACTAGGCCAAACTGTATCCTTGATTTTTGATCACATTTTGCTCTGGCATACTTGGGGGATACGTAGACATACTGTACATGAGTTTACATCACAGAAGACTGATGTCTTTGGTGCTCATCAGAACACAGTGGTTGTGAGTTAGTGCACTGAATTATTTTCAATCTTTCAAGCAGCAATTAAAATCTTTCTTACATGCTTTTTTGTCTTTCTTGTGTTCTGTTTTCTTGTCTATGGATATAGATTTAAAATATCTAACCATATGGAAAAATTATAAAGGTATTATGGTGTTCTAGTCTGAATTCTAAAAGAAGTGGAGCTTGTATAGTTTGCTTCTACCAACAATTTTGAATGTTTTGGCCAACATTTTTTGGTTTTAATAGTGATGTAGAGTATTTAGAGAGACTAAAGTCTCCCTTCCATTATGAGGTAGTGGCTCAGAGATAACCACTGGCAGAAGTGCTGGGGTGTTATCACTTCCCATTTTTGTTAGCTGAAAATCAAATGAGAAATATTTTGAAAGCAAGAAAAGCATCAGTGAGATCTTGCTTTTTCTTGGGAAGACTCTGTCCACATTATGGGAAGCCATGGGCAACTTTTTTCCACTCCCTTACTTACAGAACTTGTTTTAAAAACCCCAACATCTTCATGCAGAACTATGACTAAAAGTTATCACTTGGTTTTCAATGGTTTGACACCTGACAGTCCATTATTAGCAATATCTTAGTGATGGACACTAATGGATATTCATGGAGTGAATCAGCAATTTCATGGGAAATTTTGATATCTAGATGTTGCTAGATTGTTAACAGAACAGGAAGCTGGAGGTAAGGCATTTGATAATGCATCATGATGGCAGGATATCCTCAGGTACCCACTGTCTTTTGAGGCAGGGAGTTATTTAAGAGGCTTGGTAGAATTGTGATAGTTTGCTTTCTGTTATCCAATTTTAACCAGACAAATTTGTTTTACTTCTAGAAGTTATATTCTTAGCTCTTGTTGAATTACTCTGATTAAATTACAACAGCAAGCTGATTTTTAGAGTCCCTTGTACTAGCAAATATTGGGAAGGAATTTTAAGTTTAAATATTTTCTTACAAGTTCTGCTTATCTTTTTTTGCCAAGGTTTATTACATTGTGAATAAAATGAAAAATACTCTGTCCTGCAATGTTTGAGATGAGGAGAGCAATACTGAACCTCCATTTCAAAAAAAAGAGATAGTCATGTGTGTTGTATGCAGTAAACATAATCCATAACAAACAGTAATAACATTTTTTCATAGGAAACAAAGCCTGCAGAATTTCTAAAAGGGCATTATTTTGTGAAATTGTAAGACTGAAACTGAATCAGTTATATAAGTAGCAGATTTTGTCTTTTCTAGCACATAAGAAATCATGGCCACCTTTTCCTAGTTGGGATATGTATGTGTCCTTTTCAGTTTGCTCACGCTGCCTCTTGTCTTCACATTGTAGGGACTAGTCCAGTGGCAAGATATATGTTGTTCTGACACGAAAGTGCAGCTAGGGAAAACGCCTTAAAGCAGGGCTCCTTTGAATACTGGGCTCGACTCAGCACTGTGACTTTTCTCTTGCTTTCTGTCCACATGCAAATAATTAGGGAGTCACCCTAATCTGCAGACCATCTGCTTCTGTCACAAGGGATCATGGACAGAGAAAGAGGCCATAGCACTGTGCTGCACAAATGCAGGAGGTACAGTCTTCACTGTGTGCACGTCAGTTCTCAGGAATGTCAAACAATGGATTGTCCTGCCATTTTGGACAGGCAGGCAACATCAGCACAGTCCTAAGGGTAAATCCCAAGTCAATTGGTAATTGAAAAGCATTGGGAAAAAAACCCCACAACAACTCAAAACAAACAAACAAACAAACCCAAAACCAACCAACCAACCAAAAAAACAAAAAAACCCAAAAAAACCACCAAAACCCCAAAAAACCCAAAAACCTCCAAAAAAACCCCAAAACCAAAAAAACTCCTCAAAACAAAAATTTGCATAATAATAAACTTCCTTTTGTTTTCCTTTGAGCTTCTTGATAGTGATTCTCACATCTCCAGAAACAAAACACAATATAACATGAACTACTGGAATAAGGAGCTGCAGGAGTCGTCAGCAAAATCTTGCCCCGTACAGGGTTAACACAGCCTGCTCTTGATGGCTTCAGTTATACAGCTCTCCTCACATATTGCCACTTAGCTCTATTCCCCATGACATTGTCACAACATATTAAAGCCCCCATCCTGCAAACACTTCACGCATGTGGGTAGTCAGAGTTAATCACATGCATGAGTGTTTGCAGGACAGCAGCCCTGAGAGATTAAAATCTAGAAAAGCAACCATATAAAATGACCTATTTTGAGCAGGAAAAGATAAGGACTCAACAGAAGTTCTTTGTACCTTACCTGGATATAATATTGTAAGATATGTTATGTCTTACATTTTTACAAAACATCTTTCTTTCCTATACCACCATATCTAAAAACATAGCAGCAAAAGCTGAAATGTGAAACTGGCACTTTGCCAACACTTTAAATCTGTTGATGTGGCCATGGCAGGAAAACGCAGACGCAGGAACAGCTGTCTGGTATGGCAGTGTCCTCGACTTGTTCACTAATTGAATTTCCAAACAACATTTGTTACAGGTTCTGAAGATCAGGAGTTGTGATTCTGGAATAATAACACAATGAAAAATAAAACAAAGGTAGAGAAACAAAGAGAGGTGCTGTAACCCGCTAATTGTCATGCACTCAGCAGCTTCAGCAGCCCAACAGCCTGCTTAGCACCTGCCTCTTTAAAAGGTTTTAGCAAGAAGGCTGGGACCGCATCACTTTTTGTTGCAGCAGTTAGTTCAGTTAGTTTGCAAATCAGCCCTACTGCATAAAAGAGAAAAAAAAAAAAAAAAAAAAAAAAAACACCCAAAAAAAACCCCAAAAAACCCCAACAAAAAACCAAAAACCAAACCAAACCAAAACCCCCTTCATTAAATTATTTCTTTTTCTTTATATGTATTTATATGTTTATTCTTTATGTATTTATATGTTTAACTGAAAACCAAGGTACTTTGTGGCCTGCCACTGCATTTCTTACAGGTTGCTGAATATGTTAGATTTTGTTGCCAGACAAAGTACAATGTTGCAGGAAAGAAATCTGAGATCTTTTTCTGAGCAATTGCCAAACTACTCTTAATTTCCCTCCTATATCATGCCTTTCTGAACAAGGCTTCATTTTTCATGCCTCTTTTAGACTAATTCTCTCTGACATGTTTAAATCCCATCACTTGACACTGATGTGGAGATGGAAGTGCAACACGCATTATGAAAGTTAATTATGATGGCTGGTGTGAATTCTTCTACCCTCATTTTTCTGTCCTTTTCACAACAACAGCACAATATCAGAGTAATCTACTATCTGATGTGGGACTATGAGGAGACAGAAATTATATTGTTCTCTAAATTTATGCACACTAAAACAAACCACAAATGCTTTATTCAATCTGTTCAAATGATTGGGGTCTGTAGATCCAAAGGACTACAGCCATTGTGTTTTAACTTAGAAATAACTTCCATTGTTTAGGCACAAAGATAAACTTAACCTCTTTGGATGACCATTCAATTACCGCCATTTACAGCTGGAGTGTGGCATACTAGGCAGCTTTACATCAGGTTACCTCTGCCTGTTCTAGGGGCTGAAAGCATTAGGCTTCAGATAGTGACTAATCTCTCAAATATTTGGGTTGCTAGAAATTTCCTTAAGAGGCTGTAACTTGTAACTGGTTTTAATTCTTTGGAGGACAATCTAAAGGTATTTTTCTATGAGTTACATCAAAATCAGAAATACTGTAAGAGCAACATTTTTGCCTTTGTCTCAGATTTCATCCTGTATTTGAGGATGAGGAAAAGAGAAGAACAAATATATAAAATAAGCTTAGTGAACAAGGATAAACAACAGTCTAACCAACAGACCCAAGCTTCTGCAAATTTTTTTACAGTATCAATTTTAGATCTTGGTTAAATGTTATGAATGCAGTTGCCACTGCAGGAATTCCACTGTGGTTAACTTTCATGTTGAAATTTCAGTGTTGAAATTTGGATGTAGCACCTGGAGTATCTGTTGTAACCTGCCTTAGAAAAAAAAGCCGTTGAGAAAAATTCCTTTTCCGTACACTATGGCTCTTAATGCCTCCACGGTTGCATGCAAAATCTCCATAATAAAACCTAGGGGATTCCTCACTGTGTAAATTGTAGGCTGGACTTGATGCAATCATTTTATGTTATCCCTCCTCATAACTTCCACAACTAGAGAGAAATGTGGGTGAAGCATTGTTAAATCGGTGTCCTTTTCGACTGAAAAACTTCATATGACATCTCTAGGGAGACACTAGTGAGATGCAGTGAGGAGTTACCTTGCCTTAATGGTGAATAAATGTGTACAGTTTCTTCATGACAGACTATTTTTCAGGCCCTCTTGGGCTAAATTTTCTTCCTGTGTCTTCTAAGTTGGGCAGTAAAAAGTACATATTTCTATCATTCAGCCGTAAAGATGTAATGATAGAAGTGAACATGGCAAAAATTCTGCTACAAGGAGAAAATCCCACATAAGCAAACAAATGTATTTTCTATGATAATGATTTCTATGATAATGATAACTAAAAAAAAGAGAAGCAGTCCTTTTTGAAAAAAAAAACCCTTAATAAATATACCAAATACAAGGCCTTTATTGTGCCAACAGTATCCTTTTAAAATTATTTGATTTCTTATTGCACAATATTACAGGTAGGTAGTTTCCTAGACAAAGGTGTATTGAATTTTTTCATACCACAAGGATAATTCTAATTCATGCAAATTTGAGTTACATCTACACATCAAAAGTAAAGCCTGTTTTCAAATGGTCATTGAAATTTAATTTTTTGAGGTACCTTGTTTGCATCAGTAAGCAGTAAGCAGTGCTACAACCCCTGGAAGCATCTATAATTTTTTTTACTTAGATGACCTAATAGTAATTCCAGCCATTGAAAATACAGTTAGACTTTCATTCTTTAGAACATGTTGAGTATACAGGAAGGGCTCTGGCACCTTTTATTTTGTGTCCTGGATGGATCCTGAAGATAACCACACTAACTAAAAAGTCTAACAGAGGCTACTGCTATTATTCCTGATACTGGTGTAGTCAAATATGTATCTATTCAAATGTAAAGATTTGTGGCATGATCACTCTGTATTTGCAGCAAGACTACAAAAAACCCTTAAATGTTACTACATCTCATTTTACTGGAGGTAAGTTAAAAGTCTTTAGTTGTCATGTGAAAAGATTGTTTGGATAGTTCTGGGGACATTTCTTTAAAATCTTGCTGCACTACACACATTTTAATTACAATTAAGTGTATTTTAAGAAGCAGTATGTAAATTAAGTAATAAATTTGCCAAACATTCATTCAGGTGCTAACTGAATTCTTATCCTCATATACTCAGCTATACTGTGCATATCACACTGCACAGATATGGAGGACTTATCTGAAAAGCCATTGATGTGATGGAGAGAAACATATTTCAAATATCCTGCAGAAAGGTGAGGCACAAAACCTGAAGCTTTGTAGCTAAGGTTGAAGCTCAAGAATTTTTTCTATGTCCAGAATAAGATATTTTGTTCTCCACAGTGTGGCCAGCCTCGTTGTTATGTTGTCATTTGTTCATGTGTTTTGATTGTGATACCTCTGTTTAATTAGGGCTGTGTCACTAGGAAGTGCCTAAGGATGCTATGGTGAAGATTGTTTTTGAGATGAAACCGAAGAATGTTCTGCCCATCTGTGGTGTACTGCATGCAGGAATCCTGGAGTGTATGTGTTTGCAGTGAATGATAAGATGAAGGAAGTCTGTCCTCTTCCGTGTCCTTGCCACCCTGGTACTGAAAAGGAAATGGACTCTACACAGGTAGGAGGACTTGTGTGGTGGGGTCCTTTCTGAGGATGGTGCTGGCATAGCCACCACCTCTTCCTTGCTCTGCAGGTTCTAGCACAGCCTGTGAGAAGAGAATCACACAGAAATTACATTTCAAGGCATATAATTCAGGGGGAATTTTATTAATAATGGTAAGCTATAGACATTTTTCTGCTACACCTTCCCAAACTTAGGGAAAACTTTAGCCAATCAGTGAACTTGGTTGTAGATCTGTGTAAGAATTACTTAGATCTGCTAGATCAACTGTACCATTAGGTCTAATAAAATGAGTGGTCCAGTGTCTAATGTGCATTTAGCAAGCAATGAGGAGTCTGAGCTACAAAGATCAGATTATCACAGGCACAGATGGAGAATCAAAGCCCAACCCAGTTTTTTAACTTTAGTGCATGTATACACAATGAGACAGTATTTGCACAGGAAGATGGTCTGTAAAAAGTTATTTCAATGCCTGAGTGCTGGATGTGGCACTCAATATCTAACAGCCCTCTGTGTGAATCCTGCACTTCCTTTCTAAATTCAGTGCAGCACTTTAATATGTTTGTGGTCTTTTTAATTTTTTTTCAGTTGTTTTAATATTTGGTTTAAATGTGAAGATGAGACCTGTACTCAGGTGGAGAATTTCCCAACTGTTACACAGCAGTGAATTTTTCAAGCTGACCTATGAGGCAAAAAATGAAGATTTTTAGGAGAAGGCTAACACATGTTACGGAAAACAGAGATGGAGAACTCTTACAGAATAGAAACACATCCATATTGATATGTATTTCTGTAAAGCACCAGAACAGCTTTGCACTGCATGTTCCTTCCCACCTCTTGGAAGAACCAAGGCTCTGCAGTGTGAAAAAGGAATTCTCAGTATTTTACAAATTGTTCAGGCATGTTCTGGACCTTCTGTTAGGAAATCATACAGTCAAGTGCTTACTAATACAGATGACTAACTCTCCATTGAGCTAACAGTGACACAGGCTTTGTGTCAAAGCTTTCACTGTGCACGCATGACCTATCACTGTTACAATTGCCTGCTGTGAAATTTTCCCTATCATTGACGTTGCTTAATTATTTTCAAGCATAGTTAAATAGGGCAATTTCCCTTTCTGATATAAATATTTCTTTTCACAGCATAATTATTCCATGCACTGACTGACCTAAATAGATCTGAGTGTCTACCAAATGGATAACACTAAAATAAAGAACCAAGAGGGTTGCAGAAGACTCCTGTTGTCCTGGTGTTGTCCTTGTCAGCAAAAACACTCAAATTGATTCCAAAACAATCCCTGGGTTAGAAAACTGTAGTGGTTAATATGGTCTTAGTTGTTTTTTGAAGTGTTGCAATTTCAAAGTTTTGCTATCTCATTACTTCTTGGTAGATGCAGCTTTGGATTTTTCCTGTTTTTAATTGAAACCTTATTTTGCAAGTTTGTGGGTGTGTCATTTTGAGAACTTAATCTTTTGCAAATTCGCATATCAAAATTCCCAAACATTCTATTACTCACAAAAGTGAAGAAGATATGCACGGTTACAGAGATATTTATTACCATTAGAAATTTTTTTGTCTATTCAGACACCATAATCTCTTACAAAACCTTCTGTTTTGTGGTTACAGAGACATTAATTTTAAGAAGTGACTGATGTTGACTTCCTTTTCAGCATTGCAATACTTACTGTTCATGCCTGATGGTACAGGGGAATCCAAAGCGTTACGTGCAGTATCAATACTGTTTGATGGAGCTCTAAACTCCTAGTGATGATATTCTGCTCAGGCAAAAGATCCCTGGAGTACTCTCATGTGATCCAAGATAACAAAAGTATGTCTTAAATCCCATGAGTCACCAAGGGGTTTTAATCTTCAATAGTGATCTCTGGCATTTTTCCATCCTCCAAGGATCAGAACCTGATAGCCTGATAGATAATCAGAACCTGATAGAGCAGGGTACTTGACCTGATCTTCCAAGCCTATTTCTTCAGGAATGCAGCATCATATTCCAGTCTGTACATAGGGCAGGGAGGGTAAATCATGGGGCCCAGGTGCTTTCTCAGGACAGATTGATTGCACGTTGAACAATCACTGAAAAAAATGCAGAAATTATTTTGGGCACTCAAGGAAGGCACAGTTCACATCTGCCAGGGACAGCAATAGTATCTTCCTACACAGGAGTGTCGGCTTGTTTTCTTATCCAATGAATCTTTATTCCCTCTGCAGTAGAAGAGCTTCAGTTGGAATGGAGAGTATCCTTTTCATACAGAAATTGCTTACAGTTTGTTGTAGTGAGACTTACTTATTTTTGAAATGAATTTCATATACTTCCTAACAGTGAACATCCTAACTGCTTACCCTCTTCCCCATGTAAAACTTGTCTCCTCAGTGTTTCCAATATAATTCTTAAAAGGTAATTCTATGACTCTCCTGCATCAGATGGCATATTATTAAAAAGTCTGGGATCAGTAAAAAATAAAAGAATTAAAAGCATTCTGGCCTGATTTTGATATTAATTTGCTTCAATAAAATCTTAGTATTTTTTAGCTCTTCTAGAGCTACCATGTGATTGCCAATCTCAGTGACTGAAGAGTGTCAAGGAAATAAATCATAGAATCATAGGATTATGGAATCACAGTTTGGCCTAGTTTGGAAGGGACTTAAAGGGTCATCCAGTTTCAACCCCTCTGCTATGGACAGATATACCTTACACTAGACCAGGTTGCTCAGAGCTCCATCCAACCATTTCTAGGAATGGAGCATCTAAAACTTCTCTGGGCAGCTCCTTCCAGTACCTCACCACCCTCACAATAAAGAACTTCTTCCTAATATCTAAACTAAATTTACTCTTTTTCAATCTGAGTACTTGTTCTTTCATTATATGCCCTTTGTAAAAAGTTCCTCTCCATTTTTATTGTAGGCTCCCTTTAGGTACTCAAAGGCTGCAATCAGGTAACCCTGAAGCCTTCTCTTTTCCAGGCTGAACAAACCCAGTTCTCTCAGCTTTGTTCATAGGACAGATGTTTCTTCTCTCTAGTCTACTTGGTGGCCTCCTCTGAACTTGTTCCAGCGGTTCCCCATCCTTACAGTTCTGGGGCCCTACAGCTCGATGCAGTGCTCCAGTTGGGTCTCAGCAGAGCAGAGGGGCAGAATCCCCTCCCTGGCCCTGCTGCCCACCCTGCTCTGGGTGCAGCCCAGGACACGTTTGGCTCTCTGGGCTGTCAGTGCCCATGGCTGGGGCATGTCCAGACTCTCATCCAACAGTACCTTGAAGTCCTTTACGCTTCCTGTAGAACCACACAAAATTTCTGAGGGAATTCATACAACTTAAACACAGGAGAGTGAATGCCATATTTCAAGATGTCTGAAAAAGTATAAATTTGTACTTTTCAAACGTTTTTAAGAAGAAGTCATGTTATTAGATCATTGCAATTTTTTCCTCTTCTCATTTTAATTACCTTCTTGAGGGATTGAACAACTAATATTCATCATTGTTCAAAGCTCCAGTTCTCCCATTGATTTGCTGTTTGGCTCTGCTGACACGTGTCTTTAGATGTCCTTTGCTGATAAATAATTAGATTGGTTAAAAATCTAACTCAGTAATTCTGTATTCTAACCAATTGTGAAATGTCAAACAATCATATAAAGTGCTGATCACTAGACCAAAGTCATTTGTCATACCCTCCCAAACTTGTTTGCCACCAAAGTAAAATGTTAGTAAATTTTTTTGTGTAAAGGGGCTCATTTTTTATATGCTTATCAACTGAGAATTCAGATTTTTAAGTTATCTCAGAGTGTTATGAATAGGAGTCTGTATGCTTGTGGTTAAAATGAATAATTACCTAGTGAAGAGCTGTTGAAAGAGTGCTGATATGCCCTGAACTTAGAGAGACATTTTAGTTCCAAGGGCCCTTGAGAACCCTTCAGGTTGTCTGGTAGGCCTGTGAGACTAAGTGATCAGTGAGTTATAATGGCACCATGAGCCACTGTGACCTTGTCACAAACTCAGGGAAATTATTAGGCACTTAACTTTATCCTTAAGGGTTAATTTTACAAGAACAGGTGATTGCTTTATGGATATGATTACATTTCTCTTCATATTATTCCCCCATTTTCTTTAAAGTGACCTGCTGTCTCCACCAGCGCATGTACTGTTTTGCAGACTTTCACCACTCTACATTTATAAAAATGCTGAAATTTTTTTTTGTTTGTATGTTTCTCATTCTGTGCACACAGCTAATACTGATATGAGAGTTCTATTTTAGAGAGTTTTGAAACAGATTGAGTAAACTCTGTTGAAGAAAAAATCCCCATATACCCCAAAACCCTACCATGAAATATCTTCATTCTGTCAGAGATGCTAAAACTAGCAGTTTCTCTGTTTTTTGTTGCTATATATGAAATGTTCAAATCCTCTGAAGAGTTTTTCCTTACATGAACTTGTAGATATCAGAGTCTAACATAGCATGTTCAACATACTTTGTAGGAAGCACAAAAGAAACCCTACATGCACAAAGGTAATATTGCAACATGCTCTGACACAGGAACATCTTGCTGGTCCTGTCATGTATGGGCACAGTACCTGACAGAAATAGCTGGAAGACCTGCTATTAGTAGCGCACAATTTCTTAGACCTCATGGAGGTTAGAAAAGAGGTGAAAGGACTTGCCAGTCCTATCAGTCTGGCAGGTACAAGTAATCCTATGGGTAAAGCTTGGAGTATTAGATGATCTGCTGATTAAGAACATGTTTGTTGAAAACATGTTTTTTAGCAAAGTGGAAATACTCTAACCAAGAAGGCTGTTAGTCTACATTCTGCTTGTACAATAACAGGTATTGGCAACTCCACTGTACAGGGCAGGGTACCATATCTCTCTGAGACTCTGGTATAAGCTAGTTTGACATGATTTGCTATGAAGTTATCCTTGCTGGGCAAGGTTCGGGGTCTTGGTGTGAACCTTGGCTTCTGTCAGAGGCTTGTCTCTGATTGCTGAACAACACTGCAATACAAGCCTCCTCATCAAGGAGGTTGACAAAGGACTTTGAAGGAAAGAGTAGAAAGAAAGGACGTGAATATCATAGCTATACAGAGAGCCATGTGCTGCTGTGCTCTGCATGAGGCCCAAAAATAGCTTGACATCTCCTGTCAAATTCATATGTGCCAAGAGTGGCTCATTGCTTATAAAGCAGTAGATAGGGTGCATGCTTTAGGAATTTTGGGACTTTTTATTGTCTATGTGAAAGGTAAATCAACTTTGTCCGTTTCCCTTCCATCAGAGGTGTGCGAAAATATTCTTTGGTAGAGATTTCTCTCCCAGCTGGATTTGTTGGCTTGCATTCCCATCAGTGCTGTGAAATAACATGTCCTCAAACTGTCAGCTGGTCCATTTTCTGTCTGTCCATTCATTCCTGAAGCTCTTCTGTCCTAATCACATGGGAGGCAGGCACAACAGCCTGTTTTGCTGTCTGGTGTTCACCTCCCTACTATGCTTCTTCAATGAATGAAGCAGAGTATGCTGCACTGATACCTTGCCAGCAGATGGATTGCTCTCATGCCATGTTACCATTCAGTAGGGAGTAAACTGTAACTTTTGACAAAAGGAGGACTGGGGAACACAGCATCTAAAGTCACACAACTGTGAGGATGGGTTCTGATTTAACTGAATTAATCATTCGCTGCATAGATCCAGGACGTCATTTAACAATTTGAGAGCCAAAACACCACCCCAGAACTGATTCTTATGACCATATTTGAATGCTGTAAATGTAGGGAAACCTTGGCTTTCAAATACACAACTGAAACTCATTTCCTTATTTTTTGTCAGCTGCAATTTGGAAAACTCATGCATTAGCCTGACACTTATCACAGCCATGTTGTTGATGAAGTTTAGATCACACTTATTTTTGAGATTTGTACTTCTACATTTTCCTATAAAATCCTGTGACTCATATGTTGTGTAAGACCTCATGTGCAAGCAAAAATAGCTTTTTCTGGCAAGAGGTACAACATAACGTGAGGTTTCAACAGGACTTCTTCCACTGTAAGTGCTGAATGAGCTTTCTTTTGTTACTCTGCAGAGTGTTTTCTATACCTGTGTAATCAAACTCTGAAGAACCATAGCTGTATCATTGGGTTTGGTTGCACTGGTCTTTCTAAGAAAAAATGTTTTTCAGTTTCATAAGTCAAGCTATCAAAATAAGGATTTGGGTCAACTGCTACACGATGATAGCGGACTGGTCTCTTCAAGATATGTCCTCAAAAATTACCCAGAAAATTATTTAAATGTTTAATATTTCTCTCTGTCCCATTTTCAATCAGTCAATCGGTCACTGAGATGTCTTACATTTCAATAGTACATGAAAGGCAAATCATCTGAAAAGAAATTTGTCTCTACCAAAGAAAAGGATTCGGTGTCATAGGTATCAGGTTGTCAGCAGCAATTCAGGGTTTTTTGTGCTTACCCACACTGTCAGCTGAGTTATTTATGTATTTATTTAAGGACTTGCAGAATTTCTGGCATCAACATGTATCCATATTCCCCCTAGAGTTTTTTGTAATGCTATCAGCATAGGATTTCTGGGAAATAAACAATATGATTTTCAAGCATGTTGAAAAGTTCATTAGTCTCACATGAAAAAATTATCTTTTACAGACAGAAATTGGGAAGGGAGAGATTAGTAGCTTTTAAAGTTTAGCAAAGCATATATACTGAAAAGGCTTTATAACTTGTTCTGAAAACATAAAATAATGGTGAATACTTGGCTCCACTGGACCTCTATTCAATAACTAATTTCTTCCTTTGTGAGAAGATGGAGACTCTCCCAGTTTTCTGATTATTTTTCTGACTCTCCTCTGTAGTTTTTTCCAGTGTTTCAAAGCTTACACAAAACAGCTAACAACACTGGTGTACTCTAGTAATATGTTATTAATGTTCTACATAGGGCAAAATTGGGTAGGTGCTATTTTCAATCAAGTTCCTACTTAGAAGCTTCTGATTTTTGTCTTAGCTTCTACTTTCTCAATTTTTTTTTTTTTTTTTTTTTGTGAAATGGCAGTATTAGTATCTAGTTTACCAATGTCTTTGGCATTCAAATGAGGTTTTATTGCTTTTCCACCAGTATCATCACTACAACCCTTTCATGAGTAACTTTCCAAGATGCAGTCACTCATTCTATGCATGTGGTTTGTATCCATTGTTCATAGAATCTGTAAGGGATTTTATTTTCAGCTATATATAATGTATTTTAATGAATCAGCTTAATTAGCTTTCAAGATGACTCTGTGGGATTGTCTCACATAAAGGGACATTTGAAGACATTCTAAAATCAATATAATGAACACTAATTACTTAAGGCAGATGGTATTCTCTGTAGAGTTCTAAAAGAACTCACTTGTAAAATTGCTGAACTGCCAACTGTGATATTTAAATAATCCTCACACTGAATGCTCTGTTACCAGTGAATTAGAAGATGGCTCACACACTACTAATTTTAAAAAAAATTCAGGAATGGTGGAAAGAACTACAGACCCTCTTAACTAAACAAAACATAATAATGTTAAAATCTAAGATAATTTAACAAATTTATTTCTATAATATGATGGCAAATAACTACTATTTGAAACAATGCTTTTGGCACAGTTCCTTTCCAAAATCTTTTAAGGAAACCATAGTGTTATGGAAAGAGATCTTCTTGTGGACCTATGATATATTAAATTAAGGAGTTAAAAGTTAGAAAGAAACTGTGATTGTTCCAGTTGGATACACTTTCTCAGTTTAGTCCATAAAAAACTAGGATGAATGTTGTGCCATTTTAATGTAGTAAAGAATAATTTGAGAACAGGGTGAATAAGATGATGCGTGGTGATCCAAAGAATTACAGTAAAATTCCATAATGAGCGGCTGCACTGTAAAGTGGCAAATGAAACTACATGCTGATAAATAGAATATAATGTGTTAAAGAAACCAGTCTTGAGAATCTATATATAATGAAAATCTTTGTGTTAACTAATGTCACTTACAAAATATGTATTTTGAGGCCATTGTAGACAGGTTATTGAGAACTTTCTAGTGTTTAATAGCAATCAAAAGCAAAGAAAAAATAAAAATGTTCAGAAAAGAAATAATCAAGCACATAAAAAACATCTCTTGTAGAAATCCATGATGCACATATTCTTTGAAAACTGCCTGTAGATCCCGTTACCTGCCCCGCTGCCCCCCAAATAGTAAAGAGAAATGAAAATAAGTAAGCAAGATATTCAATACATATATTGTCTAACAGTATTTGACTGGGGAACAAGACATTTGAAGAAAGATATATGTGTTTATAAAACCAAGACTGTCAAAAAGATGGCAAAAAACCCCCCCTGTCAGATGGAACTTTCAAAATCAGAAATGGACATAGCTGTCCGTATAACGTGTAGTTAATCTGTGAAGTTTGGTGCTGTAAGACACATTGTTGGAAGAGTCCATGCTTTCAGAAACCAGTGAGAGAAAGCATAGAAAAAGTCCACCAGAAGTTATTAATCATGAGGACAAACAACTCTGCATTAGCAGTCCCTTAAACTGGAACTGGGGAGCGTGGTGTGAACCATGACAGTACATTTACCATGTTCTTAGGTTTGGTAGGCATTCACTCTGGGTCACTGCATGAAAAAGCATATGAGATTAGACTGACATTTGTCTAACCCAAAGGAGTTGTTTTCATACTACACTTTTAATTAAAGCTTTCTGTGTAATTCTGTATATTAAATGCTCAGTCCAAATTCATATCAGAATGCTTTTTGGGTGTTAAAGTAAGGCTTAGAGATCCCTCTCCAAGCAGAGTATTTCTGGCATTATGAGTAGGAGCCCAGTTGTGCAATTAACACTGAAAAATTAAAATTCTTGGTCTGTTCTTTCAATTAACTATTGCTGAATAATAATTGAAAGGAGTTGGATACATTTTAGGCTTATATGGCACACACCTTATTTAGGAAGCTACTGTGTTGCATTTGTCGAAGTTCCATACATTGTGAGAGTTGGAAACAATCCCTGTGAAACTGGTCAGAACTCTCTTACAATGCCTAGGGAATTTAATTATCTTTATTTCCATTTGTAAGTTCCACTGCTGATATTTTCCAGATAGAAAACTAGCCACTGTCAGCTAAGTGCATGGACGCTGTATTTTATGTCTTCCATCTTTTCTGGCTCCAGGAGAGTCTCTAGATACTGTTTGCACTTTTCTTTTACACTCACCTCTATGGCATTATGATGTTGCTTTATGATATTGAGACTGAGGGTATTTGAAACTGCAAACCAAAGTTTAATACTGCTTGTTTCTAAAAAAACTTAAAAAAAAAAAAAAGCTGTAGACAGGTCTAGTACTTAATTACAACATTAAACCAGACTGGGGTGTGTGCAAGCCTGAGGCATCTGTGTATACTTTTGGGTGTGTTATGAGACAAAAGACTGATCTGGCCAAATTCTCTTTGTAATTCAGATTCTATGGGGTGTTCATAACATTTTTCAATTAGTACTGAAATAGAAAGGCAGATTCTTCCACCTAAATTAGGAGGTTTTTAAAATGGAATTTCTGTATATGTATTTGAAGTGATCCCAAATAGGGCTAATACAAGTTGCTTCTATCATACTGGCTGCACTAGAACCAAAGAAATGAAAAATATCTTTTACAAACTTGCACCACTGGTTTTATGTGGGAATCTGTAAATATCTTCATACACTAGCTCAGAAGTCAGTGTGCTTCACAGTTACTGCAGTGACTGAAGCTAGGGTGAGGGATCCATTTAAAAATGGATCTTCCTGAGTGAAGAATCTCATATTCTTCTGAAGATCTCATATTGGTGAAGAATCTCATGTTCTTCTGAAGATCTCATATTGGTATCTACAAATATTCACAGCCTGCTCAGGTGTCAGTCACTGTATACTGTACTTCTATTTGTCAAGACCAAGGATTGAGACTGGGGTATTTAACAGTTGAATAGTTCCCATAATTTTCTGTTTAGAATATTTCTGGCAGAAATATACACATATTTTCTTTCAAATCTTTTATCTACACCCTGAATTTCATCTTATTCCAGAAGCAGCATGTATGCTCTGTGATTGTATTTATATGCTCTGTGATCGTATTTCCTATTACTCTCCTAGAAAAACACTGTGTTTCCATTTATACAGGACTTATAAGGGAGGAGTGACCAAATCAGAAATAAAAGAACCCAACAAAACGTTATATGCAAGGCCATAACCTAAGTGTGTGACAAGCGCACACATAGTGCAAGGGGACAGACTCATGTCTCCAGTTCATATCTGGCTTTGGGTTAAATAACTGGGATCTGTTTCTAAAAGGAACCTCTGTCTTCTCTATTGTCATTTATCTCTAATGTTGGGAATACCTTCAGGTTTTTGGGGACAGAAAAACATGCTGGGCTCCAGAAAAGAAGAATAGAGCAACTGTCTTTAATTGAGGGAGGGGGGAATGGAAGGATGTTTGGTTTGAAATTTAATTACCAAGACTGTGTCTATAAACCAAGAGAGATAATCACCTGTCCATGCTCAGAGAAATTTTCCCATAGAACTTAAATGTATAAAAGGCTAGAGACAGGTTTATGCAGGCTGAACCTGTACAATCTTGTTTTCTGACTATTTCTTTTAAGGCAATAGGATTTGCATTGTTATTCTATGTTAAAGAACATTTCAGCATTTGGAGACTTATTTTTCTATTCCAAGAAGCTTAATTAGGGAGTGGGGGGTGTTAAGTTTCTCATCTTCAAGAAATTCTATTCTAATGGCAAACAAGCCAACTATATACTGAGCTTCATCAAAATCTTCATGACCAGCAGCTTAAGGGAGGTGATTCCCTCTCATACTTTGTTCCTGTAAGACCCCTCCTGCAGTTCTACATCCAGCTCTGGGGTGTCCAACACAAGAAGGATATGGAGTGAGTCCTGAGGAGGGCCACCAAGATGATCAGAGGGCTAGAACACCTCTCCAATGAAAAAAAATGGTGAGAGACATCTTGGAAAAGAGAAGGCTCCAAGGAGAATTTATGGTACACTCCTGTACCCAAAAGGGGCCTACAGCAAAGCCAGAGAGGGACTTTTTACAAGGATTGGTAGAGATAGGTCAAGGGCGTATGGACTGAAGCCGCAGGAATGTAGATTTAGACTAGACCTTAGGAAGGACTTCTTTACTGTGAATGTGGTGAGGCACTGGAACAGGTTGTCCAGAGAAGTCGTGAATGGCCGCTCCTTGGAAGTCTTCAGTGCCAGGTTGATTGGGACTTTGAGCAACCTGGTTTAGTGGAAGGTATCCCTGTGCATACGGGGCAGTTGGAAAGAGATGATCAGTAAGGTCTCTTCCAACATAGGCCACTCTATGATTCTGTGATTTCAGTAGGAGGGAAATTGCACACAGGACTCCATATACAGGTCCTAAAATTCTGACTTTGATTCTCTAACTTAAATATTTGCTTCCCTTCAAACTATACTAGGCCTGTTTTGCAACAGTCTTTGGGTAGACTTTCAACTGGGATGCTCATGAATTAATCAAAGATGCAATTGTGTTGTATGAGAGCTTGAATGAAGAGTTGTGTATCTTATGTAACAACTTTCTTGTGATAATACGCATGGTGAAAAATCAAGGTCTTTAATATATGTTCAAGAGAATTACATCATAATTTCACCTTCTGCTGATTTATAACCTTCAGAATACAAGTTGATGCAATTCCCACCCTGTACTTTCCAAGAGCAAAGAACAAGGGCAGCAAAAACCAGCGTTTTTACTTCCTGATTTTGGTTCCGTTTAATGCATTCCTTGGAGATATTCCCTTCAGCTTATTTAACTACACATATGCACACAGTTCCAATTTGGGAAAAAGGGTGATAAAACCCAAATAATTCCCAAAATATAATGTTGAACATTGTATAACTCAGTAACATTACCATCAGTTTTTCTAAAAATAGTTCTCAAGATTTTTTCATTTAAAAAAGACTACTTCTTTTTAAAGTGAAAAACCTTTAAAAGTGTTTTCAACACAATTTTTTTTCCCCCAGAATATTTCTATTTCTCAAAGACCCTTTACCAGTGATGAAAAAGTATGACTGCGTAGTTAGTGGTGTGTTGGGTTTTTTTCTTCAGCTTTCTCTAATTTAAAGCACAATTAAAGATAGTCTCTTTGCTGAAATCCTGAAGCAAAATGACAGCTCTGGGCTAAAACTAGCCTAGGGCAATTATACCCAAACTGTTTCAGGAAGCAACAAGTAATTCAAGATACATTTTTTTTAATGGAAAAGCTGGCACAGTCTTTGGCTTGTTCTGCTTTTAAATCCTAACTGACACAGCAGAAATCCTCATCAGGCTTAGATACCATCATTAAAGAAAATTTCCTTTTGCCATGAAAGTTTTCATTCAGGAAATTACAGTTATTTATCCCAAGAAGTAGACTGTCCTGTACTGGTGTAATGTAGAGTAGTGTAAATCAGGCAAGACCACTAATGTGATTGCATTGTGAGACAAATTGGCATAAAATATTTTAGAAGAGGGTTTGATACAAGAAGCACATGTGTACATTACCTCATACCTAAAGCTGCTTTACAGTAAACCTTGAAAAGTAATGGAGGAAAATATTTGCCTTGTGTTCTCCCCTCTCTTTATTAATCTTAAAAGCCGGTGATTATGCCTCAGAACAGCCTGGTAGGGTCTTGATGTGACAATTTTGGACTAAGCTATAGCTTCCTTTTATCATGACATGATTTACAGTAACTGCTATCAGAACAAGAGTTCTTCACTGTTGAATGGTTCACAGTTGTTCAACTGGTTGGATGGGTCCTATTTGAACATTCTCCAAACAAGATTTATTTATGAATGTACATTTGAACATTGTGTCCTTTCCTTTTATATCACCTAAGAAATAGGTCTCTGTCTTGGTATTATTAAGTTCTTTGACTGTACCATTTATGGGAAAATTTTGTAAAATTAAAATGTCTCCTGCTTCCCAGTCTGAAAAAAGGAATAAAAACCTTATTTATCAGATAGATAAGAGTAGTGCCCTTGGAGCTATTCTAGAATTTGGAGCATAGACAGGATTGCTAAAGAAATTAACTGATGTATGTGTGATTTTTGACAAATTTTGGGTTTTATTTCAAAGTTCTGTATATGCTATGGCCTAAAGGATAGAAATCTAAGTCCCACTGGGGTAGGCATCCTACACAGTACAAGAATTTTCTGGTTTAGGAACTTAATATACATGTGAAGAGCTTACAATAACGTCACTAGCTTTTAGAAAAAGAGATTAAACAGCAAATTCTGCTTTCCTCTCTAAGTTAATGCTAAGGCAGAGCCACACCACTACTAATTGAGCACAATTAGGGCAGCTAACTTGTTTTCTGTAATGATTTCTTGCAGCTATAATAATTTGCTACTGCTTTTGTTGGCCAGTAAACTTGGAGGAATTAACAAGCCCTGTTGTACTAGCAAAACTAGAGAGTGCAGACAGCTCTACTTTATTTCCATGTTCTTAGTAAGTGCACAGTCATGCATTTTCTAACATTTAATGTTTCACTTAAGCAGATGTAATATCTAGATATATTCATGGTTTGAACCTTTATATTTAAAAATTCACCTTCTGGAGGTCTCAGCATGTATACCAGCAAAGATGGGCACAAATATTAGGGCTACTTGCCAAGAAGTCTGTATGCCTATGTTTAGTTGTTGAGGCATAAAGCCAGGTATAGATGTGGGGCAGGGATTACTCTAAATGTGAAAAGTGGGAACAGAAGTTGACCGATATTTTATGTTTTGTAAGAACAGATGAGATCAATACATGCTTGTGCAGGTCTTCTCAAGCTGCAATTAGAAAACCAGAGCAGGGCAATGTTACCACACAAAAATCTTCTATTTTCATTTAGAAATACCAGCAATAAAAAAAAAAAAAAAAAATCATAGTTGTTATGTTTGTCTCAGGCATAATAAGATTTTTTTTAAAACATGCTCACTTAAAATCTGATAATGCATTTCATCATGCTTCATAAAAAGCATTTATGAATGCCATAAACTAAAAGCTTGTCACAGACCATAATCTCCACATTGAAAACTTGAGCTTATTTGCGTTGAGTGCAGTGAGCACACTGGCACACAGTAACTTTCATATTTGGTAGAGAAGTCATTAGATACTGAACTTGGCAGCTCTTCAACCTGTTCCCTGATAACACAGTGACCTTGTTGCCTAAGTACCCAAAGACAGAGCTCTCTAGCCTCAAACATGCAGGTGTCATATGGCTCACATACATAAGCTTAAAATAAGGTTGCTGCATTCAAACTGCCTTTGGAGAACAGTGCTTGGTTCTCATCTCTTTGGAAGACTGCTGTTTGGCATGAGTCAAAATCATGCCAGAAACTGTCCCACTAAAATGATATGGGTATGCCTGTGTGAGTATACCCCCACTGTGTTTTTTTTCATGAACAGTGACAAGGTCAAAAAGACAACAGTGAGGTGGAATTCAAAAATCAGACATGTATAAGAAAGAAATGTACAGCACTGTTAGTTTTTGTAAGACTAAAGCCAGTGAAAAGAAACACATTTTCAATGTGTGATTCAGTTTTCCTTAAAGTAAGTGTGTAAAATAGATCTGATGAGTTGTTCCTTAAATTGTTAAAATGCATCCCCCTCCAGTCACTACGAGGAAAGTCTGCTCTCTTGGAGAAGGATCTCTACATTGTTGACAGCGGAAGTCAGGGAAGTTCAGAGGCACAAAATTTTCAAGAGTGCAGTTAAAATATGTTTCTTTTAAGGCCTGATCTACACAAACATGTAACACCAGGAGAATTTGGTAGCTTTAATATGCATATTAAATAAGTACATAATAACATATATATAATTATATGTAATAAATACCCAGTAAATTTCATAGAATCACTACACCTTTCCTAATATAATAATGCCTGATTTCAATGGATGATTGTTTCCATCCTTGGTCTAGAATAAAAGATGTGAGCTCTTTATATTGAGATAACTGCATATATCCTTAGCTGTTGTATTGCTTAAGCTATCCTTACGTAGCTGAAGTATTACAATACTTCAAAGTGGAGAAGGGAACGTTCATTCCCTCATAGTTTGCACAACATTTCAGTATGTTAACTACATTTAAACACGTTGTCAAAAATATTTACAATTAATAATCTTCAGAAGCACTTTTAAACATTGCATTAGAATGAAACAAAAAGATAGCACAAACTTCTGTGTACAAAGGACTCTGTCATAATAATGGATGGATGGGATTCACTTAATCTTCAGAAATCTACTGTGTAGTTGCCTTTGAGATCTCACAGCTCTTCTAGCAAATGAAGAGAAATAAGTGAATGCAGAGAGTGATTCATCTCATTCTAAAAGAGATGTCTAAAATAAGCAAGAGTGCATTTTACAAGTCGCTGTTTCTTTCCTCCCACTGCACAGGGAGTCCAGATGACTAGCTCTTATGTAGGTGGCTACAGTGTAGATATTTATAGTCAGGGAAATTAATCCTGTTCCTCATTTCTCAAAGAGCTGGCCAAAATTGGGTGATCAAATAAGCAATAGGATGCTGCCAGAGCTATTCCACACATAATCATGGAGTGTTTCGAAACTAACATAAACATTTTCCTTTTGTTGTCACAAATAAGAAACCAGGTTTTGAGAAAAGGTCAGGCCAGGTTTGTCATTTGATATTCCCCAGGGCTAAACAGAGGACAGGACTCAATTAGGTTTAAATTAAATGGTTCATTAATGTTATATATGTATATTATGTAAGAAGGGATGTTTATGTGTCAGAGGGAATGGTTAAGTAAAGATCTGGCTTTCCCACACTGATGGGTGAGAAGAGAACTGTGTAACAGCTATTTCACTCAGTTTTCTGAGCATTAAAAAACTATCTCTTTTTTCTTTTCTCTGTCTCTTGGAGAAAAGCTTGTCAAGAGCTGTCAGAACTGCTCTTTACTGCTAAAAACTTCAGCTGCAGTAAGAGGGCATGTATTGAGAAAGGGTCTGGTGGCTCTACTCTTTCTCCACTCCTACTGAGAAATGTTGTGTGGCTTAGAGAAGGTCGCAAATTATTGCAGCAACCTTAACCCAAAATTGGCTGAGGAAGGATGTTTAAAAAAAAAAGGTGAGACTTAACGACATTTTTTAAAAGATCTATTAAAAATTGTGCTTTCTTCAGAAACATAAAAAAAGAGAAACAACTCTGTATGTCAACTTACATTATTTTTCACCCCTCAGTCCACAGGGACCCTTCTTAAATAACCACAATCTCTAACTACTACAGAACTTCATTTGGAAACAGAAATTCTGAAACAAGCACAGAAGAATAAGCCTGTTTAAATTCTACTTAATATAACACCCTGAAGATATTCCTCTAGTAGAGATATACAATTTACTAATATTAAGACTAATTTAGTAAAAAATTTCATTTACTAAAAAGTAGAGATTTAATGTTTAGTGTAGTTCAAGGAGTTGGAAGTAGCAGAGGTTTGTGCTGTAGGGATGGTGTACTTCTTTCTCTTCCCCATTACCCAAAAGAAATCCACCAGTTCAGGAAAAGGTTACATAGAAATAATGATTGCCTGGAGCAAAACTATTAAACAATATTTGATCATTCAAAATTTATATCAATAACATAGAAAACCATTACCCTCCCCTTTTTTTTCTCCTTCCTTCCTGCCTGCCTGCCTGCCTTCACGTAAGCCTCTTTGAGCAAGTAAACTAATATTTGAGCTGGAGCCAGAGGCATGTGCCATATTTTACACTTCTGACAAACATGTTTTTTTTAGTAAAAGTATCTCCTACCCTTGGTTTGGGTAACCTGACTATGAGTGTGAAAAGCTTTAGGTTTACCTGCTGGTGGCTATAGTTTTCTTTCAAGGTGTTGTTAATTTAGCACTTTGAACCATCATCATTCTAGAGGAGAAGAAGGAGATTCAGTAAGTCCTGTATAGTCAGCACATTATCAGAGTGATCTTAAAGCTGTTGCTGTGAGCAACTTCACTTCTTGGCTCTGCACTAAATACAGATCTTATGTAATAATACAGAAAAGTCATGTCCTTTGTGGCATACGTGACTAAAAATTCATTTGCTAATTTACATAGCTATTTTAACTCTCTTAATCCTGAAAAAATTTCTTTCACGTTGGACTTTGTGTGCTAATCTTATGAGATATCTGTTAAGCTAGTAGTTTTTTCACACCTTTTACATGCCTTCGTTACCTTGTATGGGGAAGGAATTTTAATATTTTCAAAGAAAGCTGAATCGGCTGAGTGGCAAGCCTTAAATAAGTAACGGCAGCATTTGTTAACTAAATTTGCTAACCTGTACAATGAAAAGCTGTGATAGGTAGCTTACAATATATTATTTTTGCAGCTGAAATATCCTCTGAAAGGTCTCCCTTTCACTGTTAGGATAAAGAGAATGAACTTTGCTTCTTACCCCTGATTGCCTGCTGTGACAGTGCTACATACGTGGACAGCCCAGTCAGTTCCAGAAAGGTGAAAGACTTAGGATCAGTCCAGGAACACAGAAACAGTTGTTGCTGGGTCACTCAAACCAGCAGAAATTTAAAGAACAGAGGAATTTATTTAGGGTGGCTTCACTGATCATATTCAACTCAAAACAGGCCTACTGGCCTTGAACTGCTGGTAGGATCTAAGGGGAGCATTTAGGGTGGGAACATGTGAGATTGTCTTGAAACAAAAATGAATCTCAGTTGTTGTGGGTCTACTGATGCATGTGTCCTTAGAATTACATTGCTCTGGTTTGTCTAAGAAATGATTTGTGATGATACCATGAAGAATGAAGAAACTGAGTGACCCATAAAGGGTAAATGTACTGTCAGATAGCAAATATAGATGACTATATACGCAGTTAAATTTGTTATTTTACATTGTGCAGGTTTTGTCTGGGATAGAGTTAATTTTCTTGCCAGTGGCTGGAATGGGGCTGTGTTTTGGACTTGTGCTGAACACAGGGTTGATAATATAGAGATGTTTTTGTTGTTGCTGAGCAGAGCTCACACAGAGCCAAAGCTTCTTGTCCTGCAATGGTGGTGAGAGGACTGGGAGGAGACACAGCCAGGACAGGTGACCACAACTGACCAAAGGGATATTCCTGACCATGGGACATGCTCAGCATATAACGTAGGGGAAGAAGGATGGAGGGGGGACATTGGGAGAGATGGTGTTTGTCTTCCCAAGTCACCATCACATGTGACAGGGCCCTGCTCTCCTGTAGATGCCTGAACACCTGCCTGCCCATGGGAAGAAGTGAATTTATTCCTTGTTTTGTTTTGTTGGTGTGTGTGGCTTTTGGTTATCCCTATTAAATTGTCTGTACCTCAAGTCACAAAATTTTCAGCTTCTACCCTCTCTCCCTGGTCCTTCTGGTAGGGGTGTGAGGGAGCAGCTGTCTGGGGTGAAATCATAGCATAATACTTTAAAAATGCTGATTTCTGAATGCTAT
The DNA here is from genome assembly GCA_013401135.1 of Cettia cetti. Classification (NCBI taxonomy): domain Eukaryota; kingdom Metazoa; phylum Chordata; class Aves; order Passeriformes; family Sylviidae; genus Cettia; species Cettia cetti. The sequence continues at coordinate 30,934 of VZUI01066841.1, read as the reverse complement.
ATTCTACAAAATGTAGGTTACACTTGATTAAGCACACCCTGACAGTTTGATGGCACCTGGATTGTGGCCCTATCCCTCCCTTTCTTGCTCTAAAATAGCAGTCCTGGGGTTTGTGCTTAGCATTTCAGATAGTTGGGTAATACACTAAGCATACTACAGATATGCTCACCTAAGAAACTATCAGAGTCAGCAGTTATGTCACAGAGACTTGTTTTGACCATAAAACTTTCCAATTAGTCACTCCCACTACCTATTTTCTTGAAACACATAGATAGTGGAAGTCATTGCATTGTTCTGGCTTTCTCTCTCTTTAGAGAAGCCAGAAGAACTTCTCTAAAATATATTAATGAAATGATGGATTTTAAAACCAGTGTGAACCTTAGTTTCACGTCATTTTAACTAGCAAAAAATGTTACCTGATTTTCGCATCTAGTTAGATGTTAAAATTCTCTTTATTCTTATCCTTAATGTTCTTGTTTTGGTTTGGTTTTTTGTGGATTCATTTTAAGTTTTGAAAAACTGAGAAAACTATTTTGAAACTCATTTCTAAAGAATCCACTCAGTTCAGGTAGAGGGGAATTACATTTTTGATTCTAGTATTGGCCAACATAAATCCCTGATGTAAACATTAGAATGTCTCTGTGAAAATACCCGTAGGCCAAATTCTCCAAACTACTATTCCTATACCACAAGATGTAGTTTGTTCCTACATTTGCTGCAAATTGCTTATGATAAATTCAAGAGAGTAAGATCTCAGTGATTCCTATCTGTATCCGAAGTAGAGATATGTAGCAATATAGAGTTATTACAAATGCAATTATAATAATTTATAATTTTTCCTTTGGAAATGCATATTTTAAAAATATTTCTTAAGTTCCGTTTTTTTCTTGTAACACATTTAGGTGGACCTGGCCACTTGTACTACAAAATTTTCTTACTTCTGGGCTGAAACATCTGTTAATCTTTGTCCTTATGAGCACTTTCAGGATATCGGTTTCTTGCATAAAATTTCTTCAGGATATTACTTTCTTACATATGTTTTCCAAATGTTCTTTGTCACTTCATGTCTCTGAAATTTCTTTGAGATTCAGTTTTCCTCTATTTTCTGCTGCGTGCAGATTTACATACCATAGTACTTGCTCCTGGCGTGAAATTTAAAGGGAGGATTAGTTCTGAACTTTTGTAGCAGGTCTTAAACTTTCCTCTCTGCATCTGCTCATGATGAGAGGCTTAGATGTGAAAGACAAAAGGATCACGCCTCAGGAAAAGGCTGTTAAGACTTAGTTTCATTTTATGCCAACTAATTTGATTCAGAGACCAGAACAACAACTTTCACTTCTTTCCTATACTTCCCCTCCGTCCATTCCCCTCATTCTTATGGCAAACTATTCCTTAAAAAAGCAAAGGATGTTGTCTGAATCGAGGTTATGTATAAACAGAAATAGCAAGGTTCTTGGAAAATCTGGAAGTTCTTGTCATGTCAGTACATTGCACCACTTATGTTGTTTTTAACAACAATTCTTGAAATAGATGCGTGCAATGGTAAACTGAATCAAAACTTTTAAGCATATATTTCCTTGTTGGTTATGCTTTCCCAGCATGTAAATCCTTCTCAACAAAATTTTCTCTGCTGGCATAATGCTGGAAAATGGCTTGTTTTGGAAGTAAATAAAGCTTCTAACATCTCCTCTTTGAGGACTTGCCAAGAGAGTTGGGGTAGTTTAGCCTGGAAAAGAGAAGGCTCAGGGAGACCTTAGAACATCTTCCAGTACCTAAAGGGGGCCTACAGGAAAGATGGGGAATGATTGTTTTTCACCAACTGCAGTAACAGAATGAAAGGTAATGTTTTTAGGTGTTTTTAAAATCAGGAGTTATCTGTACTCTGTTTCAGATTTAAAGCTCAACTTTAATTTATGCTTTTGTCACATTCCCTTTTTTTATCTTTTCCCACCTCATTGCAATAGAATATTAACTATGTTCCTGGGTGTTACATTTCCTTCAATAACAGAAGATATTTATATGCCCAGATTAAATTTTAATAAGTCAATAATTGAAGAAACTCTTCAAATAATTTTTTAAAAAATAAAGACCAAATTTCTTCCTGTCCTCAGTCTTTGGATTATCATATTAAAATTCATGACTGAGATTTTTATTACATAGACCTTTAAATGCTGGATTAAAAAAATCAATCTTTTTAGTCTTCTTACAACTGAACATTTCAGGTTAGTGTGAGCATGAGCTGAAATGCAGAAGAGCTCACAACAGCATGCTGCATTCAGAGCTGCTGAAGTACATCTGCACCCACATGCCTTAACTAATTGCTGCATGACTTAGAAATCATTCCTTCTAAGGCATGTTCAGACAAAAAATGGAAATGTTTAGTCTGTGCCAACTTCGCTAAGTACTTGTTCCACAAAAAGACTTTACTGTGCTGTGTTGGGAAGTCCTTGTAAGGCCTGCTGTCTGGAGAATTCTTATACTGTGTTGTAGGAATTCTTCTGAGCAGTAAATATTGTTGGTGCCAATGCAGAAGAATCTTTTCCAGCACTCACTTTTGGGGTAAAGATGTTCGTGTCAGACAAAATGTTGTTCAGTATATAAGGAATGGATATTATATAAGGAATTAATATTTTTTAGCATTAGATTATGCAGATTTCTACCATGGCAGTCATCACTTAAGGGTTCAGTGGTGTCTTTAATGACATAGGGATTTTTAGGAACCTGCACAGGCCTGGCAGATACAATAGAGGGCAATTGGAAAACCGACACTATCCCTGGCTAACCTGCATTCCATGAGACATCTAACATGCAAAGTACCCACTTTCACACATGTAGTACAGCCCTAGAGATTGTAGAGAAAACAGTGACAACTTTAGAACTATTGCACAGATGATCACACAAGACACTGATTTCTGTATCTATTGGAGTTAAGAGCAAGGTGACAAACTTACTTGTAAGACTTCATGTTCCGTAACAGACAGCACCTTATAAATTTTTAAAATCTAAAGATTTTGTTTGGAGACAAATAGTATATTTAATTTATTTTCTTTGGGAATAGTCATGGTTATGAATGTGTTTGACATTTTAGCCTATGAAAGGTCTAAAATTTATTTCAAAGTTGTTTTTGAATATTCCAAATTAAGGCTGCTGTGTCCAATTGTGCAGTTTTATCTCCATTGTATTTTGTTTGTGAATATAATAAGTATCAATTTGAAGTATACTTTTTATGAACATATTGCCATTTAAATCTAAGATTCCAGTGAATATTCATGACAAGTATCTCAATTGCACTCTTAACTACTGGAAAGTGAGCGCAACAGAATGAAAAAAAAAATAATCAGGGACTTAATTTAAGAGCTCAAATGAATATTTGCAGGGATTTTTTTTTCTTGCTTGCACTTTTTACTTGTCTCCTCAGGCAGCTATATGATTTAATGGATTGTCTGTACACATGCTTTAACACTATCCTTCTTAGAATATTGGAAAAATAAGGAAAAATTATGGTTTTGAATGTCATAAGAGTAATCCCAACAACAGGAAAACAACAGTGCAGTTGTATCTGAAAAACACACACATGGATTTCCATCAGTAAACAGGTATCGGAAAGTACATAATTTTGTGTTAAATGATGATTTTTGAGCATTTTTGTGAGCAAAATCTTACGTGTTACTAACTTCTGTTTAATTTTTATTCATTGCTTTGCCTTTACTGGAGATTCTTACATATACTGCTTATTCTCCAACACTGAAATTATCCCAGTAGGTTGGCCTATTTCTGCAGTGATATTCTAGAGCTTAAGCAGTTTGTTTGGTTCATCACTAAGAAAGGAGGTAATTTGCACTTCCATGTGATGAGGAGAAATTAGTCTTTTATGTCTTAACTTTTTGTGTGCAGCCTGCAGCTGCCAACAACAATCTCCATTTCAAAACCCAGAACCAATAATGCTGGCTAAATCTGATTCAAAAGCCATTGTGTTTGTATTTTAATTAACAGTTAAAAGGAATAAATGATTGTCTGCTTCTGGAAGCTGAACAGTTCCTCTCATCAGAATGTAGCCTGTAGTATAAAGCAGCAGCCGACTTAATAAGAGAGGAAGTAGCATTTGCACTAGCCAAATAGTTTGTCTTTTACAAAGCAGCAATTACAGTTTACGTCCCATCATATTATGCATCATTCAAAAATGCCAGACCACATCTCAGCCTTTGATATCTGTAAATATATACATATATTTACAGGAAATATATATATTTTATGGTCCTTATTACATTAAGTAAAGAAAAAGATGAAACATGAATGAATTAAAGGAGTTTGGAATTCTTCTGATCTTTCTTTACACTGTAAAAGAAGGATAAGCCAACACAAGGTGCAGTCTTTTGAAGAATAAAATGAGATGGAAAAATAAATAAAGTCTTTTCACAAAAGAAAAATTAATACTTTTGTCTCCTAAAAAAAATGAGTTACTGAAGTTACTCCTTCCCTGAAGCTGTCCACCTGTGGCAGGGAATGGTGTCATCTTCTTCTATTCCACTGGTACAACTGAGGTATGCCCTGGAAGAACATATCAAAGATCCCTCTCTGGATGTGTCTTATGTTGTGTCCTTGTCACTCCTAGATGTAGGGGTATTATATTCTATCTCATCATTAAGAGTCACAAGAAAACAGATGACAAAAAAAAGGAAAAACCCACATAGTCTGATGGAATAAATATGTGTTATACGTCTGGAGTCTTGTCAGTTTTAATACTTAGGAAGGTAGACACTCACCATTTCTCAGTGTACCATTGTTCTTAACTTTTCTATCTGTGCCTTTCAAGCCTCTATACTTCAGTCCTGGCTCTCTACCAAGAAGGATATTATTCAGCTGCACTGTTCTACTGATCTGAAGTGTAAAAGCATCACAAATACATTATGTGACAGCAGCTAAGTCCACTTATCATGCTGTGTACCATTAGACTCAGCTCCTGTAAGAGAGAAGGCTTTTAACTATACCTTGTCTTCCAAGAATATCCATTCTAAGTTTACTTTAACCTCCAAACAGCCAATCTGAACTCTTTATGAAATGATGTATAATACTTCAAAGGAAAGTGGGGTTTACTTAAAATTTCTTTATTCACTGAGTGTTTCTTTTGCTAATTATGAAATGTAAACAAAGCAATATTCAAACTAATCCATTTACCAAGAAATGGTAATGGAAAAGAGTACAAATGGAATTGCATCACAGCTGACAGTGGAAATGGAAACATAATTGAAAAAAATATAATCTAGCTGAATCACAGAAGTCAAAAACATGGATAATGGGATTGCTCAAACAAAATGGCATTTTTGGCATAAGGCCTTGTGATACCATAATTAAGACTTCACTTGAAATGTAAGAAATAGTGAACAATAGCTTCTGATATAATTCTCTAGAGCTATTGAATTTGCCTTTCATTCTTCAGACCATATGTAGAACTTTAATTTGCTGGAAATCATGATCACAGAAAATGATTAGTGACGGATGGGAGTGTTCTGGTTTGGGCCAGCTCACTGGCCAAAATCTGAACTGTCTTTGTCTGAATCTGATGGGTTTCTCTACTAAGTGAAATAACACACAGTAAGAAAGGTAGAAAAGAAGAATGTGAGGGTTGGGAGCAGTATTTTTTTTTTTTTCTTTTTGCTTCATTCCTGCAAGTTTAACTCTATTATATGGGTATTTCAGGAAAAAGCTATAGACTCCAGAAGTTACTAATTTCTCTGAGACTAGAGAATAACTTCAATAAACTTTCACTCCAGAGTGAGGCAAAATCCTGCCTAAATATCTGGTGTATTAATGTTTTAAGTTTCTGAACAAGGAAGATTACAGTCATTCAGCAGTATGGCAATAACCTTTCTTATTTACATGCAGTACTTACTGCAGGCACATATTGAGGAAGACTGACTCAGATACCCTTTGGCATTTGGGGTCAGCATCAAGCAAATGAAGGGCTGGATTCCTTCATTCCTCCCTATACCTGGGACTGGTAACCTAGGCATTTCAGAACGCTACAAACAAACTAAAAAAGAGGTGAGAAAATAGGCTATATGAGTGCAAAGACCACAGCTGCAACAGCAAAAACAGAATGCTTCAAATTACAGTTTTTTTGGAATCTCAGTAGAATATCATATCCATCTCTAAGAAATACTAGCTACTAGAGTTTACATAGTATATGTCATACACCAGAATTTCAAATGATTTGCAGGTTTCAGACAACTGTGATACAGAAGTAAGACTGTTGGGATGATACAAATGTCATGAATACACAAGTATTGCTCCTCAAAGACTTTTACTTTAAGCTGGTAATAGCTGAATTTCAAGGAAATATAAAATTGACTAGTTTCTTGTTTTAAACTGAACTGAAAAAGTGTGTGTTGTTCCAAACTGTTGATAGTATTTCTCACTCTCTGAGTTTTCTCCTGAGATATTATTTCTATTGAGACTTTAAGAATGGCTTTATTTTCATACAAAACAGCAAAAAGTCACACTAATCAGTCTTTTTCTTAGGTCATAACCTTGAAGACTATATTTAAAAATTTTCTACTAGAGACTTTGGTTAAAAGCAGCATAAGAGAATTATAAATCACTTTGAACTACACTTTAGCCACAGGACACACTAATGATTTCTGTTCCATTTCTTGAGCATTGTCCATATTTCAATGCTGTCTTCATGATTTTTTTTTTTTCACCTTAAAATGTCCTTCTTTTTGAAAAGGGGAAAGTTTCAAGATTTCTTTGTGGTCCCCTTTTCCAGGGATAAATATGATTCCTTTAGCATTTTTTCAGTATTTTTTAAATAACTTTCTACTTTTTTAAGACAGCAGTAAAAATGTATTTATTCCTGCTGCTTCAAAACTCCACCTAGGAGTTTTTCTGTGACAAATAATGCCAAACAAAGGAGGATTCTAGTCTTTATACTTATTGCACTTTGACGTACTAGCACATTAGCTTATATTTTCTTCTCTGTTCTTTTGTTCAACTGAAGTTTTTCACTTATTCCTTTCCATGGTGTTTTGTATGCCAACAGCAGACAAAGTAATGGAAATAAATTTTGATCACAACAAAAGTTATGAAAAATCTGCCAGTGAAAATGAAAACTTTCACAAAAAGTGGGGACATTTCAAAAACTTAGGGAGGAGAATGTTAAAAATTTACTGACCAAATATTAAGATAAGATGCACTATAAAACCAATGGGAAAAGAAGGCCCTTCAGAAGAGGATGAAGGGAATTTGGCAGACTGCATGGTGCTGAGCCATATGTTTTTAATGAGAACACAATACTGTATAGCAGCTAGTCAAAGAAAAGATAGGAATTTATAAAAAAATACAAATTGTTCTTCTTCTGTTCTTCTTGGAACAGCTCTATTTTATATAAAATATTGAATATTCATTGAGCCAGAGAAAAGTAGTGAGAGGAAGAACTCTACCACCCAGCAGTTAAGAGTACTCATTTCAGAAGAGTGAGGTTCAAGTCTCTGCTCCAAAAAGCATTCAATTATTTATACAATTAGAACTTCACAGGATAAATTCAGTCACAACTTGTCAGATCAGTTTAGATGTTAGAAGAGTCACCGGGGAAACAGGGGACCAGACAGTCGTACCAATACATAATGCATACCAAGGAATTAAGACTGGGTCTTTTGCATCCCAGATAAGATCCCCAATCTTTAGGCTTCTCTGAATCACTTTGTACTTCTAGTGAGGACTTTCACATGCATCTTTCATATTGTTTCCAAATATCTCAGTTTTACCCTGATATGGAATAGGAAGATAATAATGTCTAGAGCATTTTTGCAGCAAAGAAATAGAAAACTTTCCTAAGCCACCTATATGCTACTAAAGTGTGTTTCTTTCTGCCCCCACCTGTCCCACTTTTTTCAGGAAATACACTGGCCATGAGAAAATTTTCTGGATCATGAACCATAATGATGCATAGGCATCACTGCTCAAAATATGTCTATATATTCCTAATGCACTTAAGAATGAAGGCTGATAACATTTGAATATAGTTCTTAGGTAGGCTGCTGCTTTTCAACATGATAATAGTATGTGGGGATTGGTCTCCTGAGAGGGAAAAAAAAAAAAAAAAAGGCAAAACCCAAGAACAGCCTTCAACCAGTGAAGTGTTACAAATCAACCTTGCTTAATTTCTATTAGAGTGACCTTATCTCTCACTGGTTAATATGGAAAAGATTGCAGGTTTTAATGCCAAAGATAAGTCAAGGGGTCACCCTTTGTATTTGCTATCGTACTAACTTCATCTATTAATACTGGGAAAATATTAAACAAATAAGACATGGCCTAGCCTGTGGTAAACAAAAGGGAGCTCTGTGGAACAGGTGGCTGTTGCTGTGTGGGACTGTGACTGGAGTATGAAGTGAGGAAAGGTGACTTAGGAAGAGTGGATTAAATACAATGCATATCAATGATGTGAACATTTTTTTTCCATTTACTGGATGCATTTTCAATAAATTCGTCTTCATGGTTGCCAGTAAAATGGATATCAAATGACTGTGCATTTTTAGGGGAAGTTGCTTCTTGTTCCACATCCTTCTGTACTAGTATTCCCATGAGAAATTCCATCAGGAAGGCAATGTCATGGTAGTAAAAGTGACTTACCAACAGTTACTACATTGAAAATATGTTAAATAGTTTTGACCTTCTGTACTTTATATAGACACAGAAAAATTCTGATTTCAGTTAATTTTTGCAATTTGTTATAAAGCATTCTGCCCATTGTTGGTTGTGATCCCTTCCTCCAAAGTCACTCAAGTGTTTCTCAACCCTATCCATATTCTCTTGCTGAGTACAAACATAAACACCTTAATACAAGTTTTGTAGCATGTATGATGTTGATAAAAACAACCCTAAGATTTTTATAGAGGACTATTCATTTTCCAATTACTGTAAAATGCTGAAAAAATAAGTTTTGAGATAAAAGAGTAAAACCAGAGTGAACAGAAAATTTTGCACTATGTCTCTTAGTTCAATATTTGGAAATCCAGCTTTACTATACCAATTGCCACATACAATATTGAATGGCACCCAAATCTTTTGTGGTGCTAGGTATACTTTCTGTAATTTCATGATAGAAAAGGTGTATCATAAATACAAAAGCAAATTCCAAAGAGACTTTCATTAATATCAGCTGCCTTTTAAGGGTAGAAAGAAGTCAACAGCTGCCTTTTATCTAATTACACACAGAGTAACTACATATTTAAGGACTGGAGCAGAAAGCATATCATGTGTCATTATTTCACAGAATCACAGAATTACTAGGGTTGAAAGGGACTTCTTTAAATCATGTCCAATGTTCCTGCCAAGGTGGGGTCACCTAGAACAGGTGACACAGGAACATATCCAGGTGGGTGTTGAGTGTCTCCAGGGAAAGAGACTCCATGACTTCCCTGGACAGCCTGCTCCAGTGACACGCTTAATAGAAAGAAATTATTCCCTATGTTGGACTGGAACTGTCTCTGTTTTAATTCATGGACATTTCTCCTTGTTCTGTCTCTGGACAACACTGAAAAGAGTCTGGCACCATCCTCTTGGCATCTGCCTTTGAGATATTTTTACATATTAATGAGCCTCCCAGCCTGCTCTTTTTGAGACTAAACAGACCTATCTCCCTTGATCTCTCCTCATTTGAGAGATGCTCCAGACAGACCCCTCATCATCTTTGTGGCCCTTTGCTAGACCCTCTTCAGCAGCTCCTTGTCTTTCTTGAGCTGTGGAGACCAGAACTGGGCACAACTCTTCAGATGTGGCCTCACAAGGACTCAGTAGAGCGAGAGGAGGCCGCACGCTTCCTGATGCACCTCAGGATCCCCTTGGCCTCATCATTGTCCGTTCATCTAACCCAGACATCCTTAGCTTACCTATAAGAATGTTATGGGAGACTGTATCAAACAGTCTCACCGAAGGTAGACAACATCCACTGCTCTCCTGTCATCAGCCCATCTTACCCTGCTATCATAAAGGCAGTGAAATTGGTCAAGCATGATTTACTCTTACGGAATCCATACTGACTACTCCTAATTACTTTCTTCAGAATGATTTGTTCCATCTCCTTTCCTGGAGAAAGAGGCTGACTGGTCAGTAGCATCCTTCTTGCCCTTTTTGAAGCTGAGAGTGACATTGGCCTTCCTCCAGTCATTGGGCACCTCTTCAGTTCTCCATGATTTTTAAAGGTGATGGAGAGCTGCAGAGCAACATCTGGTAGGTCCCTCAGTGCTATGGGTGTATCTTATCCAGACCCATGGATATTTATCCCCTCAGCTGGTATTTTACGCAGCTCTCTACAACCAAGCAGAAATCTTCCTTTCTCCAGCCCTTCTCTCTTACCTCCAAGTTCTAGGTTTCCTGAGGACTGACCTCAGCAGAAAAGACTGAGGCAAAGAAGGCATTCAGCAATTCTGCCTTCTCTGTGGCTTCCCTCACCACAACATCCGTCTGATTCAAGAGTGGCACCACATTTTCCATTGTCTTCCTTTTACTGCTGATGCACCTTTAGAATCTTTTTTTGTCCTTGATATCCCTTGCCAGACTCAATTCTGAGTGTGCCTTGGCCTTCCTCCTTGCATCCTTGCCTCCTCTGTAGATGTTTCTATAGCTCTCTCATGAAACTTGTCACTTTTCCCCCACTCCATAGATTTCTTTCTTCTGTTTCAGATTTATATGCTCATCCGTGCAGGTCTCCTGCCCTCCTTGTATGATATCTTGCTCAATGTTTTGAGCTTGAAGGAAGTGATGCTTGAATATTGACCAGCTCTCTTAGACTCCCTTATCTTCTAAGAGTCCTAAATGATGGAATTCCTTGAAGTAGGTCTTTGGAGAGGTTGAAGTTGTCTGGGAGTTCAGGGTTCAGTCCTGCTTACTGCTTTCCTTCCTCCACAGAGGGTCCCAAGTTCCACTGTCTCATAGTCACTGCTGCCAAGGCTCTCCCCAGTTTGTGTCTTCAACCAGCCCCTCCTGGTTTGTTAGTATAAGATCCAGCAACACACCTTTCTTTGTTGGCTCTTCAAACACTTGTATTAAGAAGTTAATCTCAGTATCTGAAGAATTTGCTTTCAGTATCCCCATTTCTAATGTATTTGTGTAAGTTTTTATTTTTAATATGTTCTTACAGTTGAAAGTTTGCTTATCTGCATTTTGCATTTTTATGCAAACGTATGCTTTGGCTCTGATGGCTACCTTTCAATTTTAAGTTTGTTTCAATTTGAAAACAATACAAAATTTCCTGGTAGGTCTTATGGGCTTAAGTATGGGCTTAAGAGTGCCATAAGACCCTCTCAGTACTCAATACTCTCAGTACTCTATCTTTTATTTGGGGAGGTGTCACAGTTTGCTGCTCTATATATTCCTAGATTACAGCTAGCTAGTGCTCCTTGAATCCAAACTGTCAAGAGGTAATACCTACCATATTCCAGAGTTTATTTACTGAAATCTGCTTTTCTGTCGGAAATTATCCCTCTTCTGATGTTACCATTCCTTAGAATGACACTTAATTTCTCATTAAATTCATGCAAGTTAGCTGCCACCTTCAGATATTACTCAACTGATGTTTATTTTTTAATAGTCTCCCTTCATTTTATCCAATTATTTTTAGGAAGTTTGTCTAAGAAGGTGTTTGAGTTGCTGGTAGTTAGATTTGATGTATCAGTAGACTTACTCTGTGTCTCCCACAGGTAACTAGAACTAGACCACTATTATGACATTGCACTTCTTTCTACACAATTTCCTTACTCTTTGACCTGTTCTTGATGCTCAGAAAAAATATTTATTCTGAAATTATATTCTTAAATTTTCCCTTCTGATCTTCACGAATAATTTGTACTCTCATACTACTACTTCTATCAGAGTTTGTTGTAGCACATTTCCTTAATATCAGTGCTGTCCTGACTTTGGCTGCATGCTCAGTTTATCCCTGCTTCTCTATTTCTTTACTCTTGACATCAGAATATGATTCAGTAAATCTTATTCTTTTCTCCCATGTGGTTTTCTAGCTGCTTTGTCTTCTCTAGAACCAAAATCTCTCACTAGCCTATTACTATATTTTGATTTCTAGTAATATTTCATTGCATGCCTCTTTCAAATTTTAAACCTGTCCTTTGTAGAACTGAGAATCTGTACCTGGAAATTTATCTCCGTTGCTTTGGGAGCTGGACCCAATTTTTTGCTATAGTTCTTCCTTTCTTGGATCTTCTAAAGTGTGCTTGAAAAGACTAGGAGATTCAAGTCCAGCAGCTGATAAAAACTTTCCTAAATCCATTCTTCAAAACAGAAAAAAATCAAATATTTCAATATTTTCATACATTTTCAGAGGATGGATAAGAAGACAAGGTATTTTACTGAAAACAACCTCTAAAAATGCAGATACTTATGTAAAATAATAATGATAGTGTAATAAACTCACTTGAATATTTAACAGACCAATCTGGAAGTCAAACTTCAAGTCTTATGGAAAACATTGAAATAAATCCTCATTTTCTTACAATGCTATCCAACTACAAAAGAAAAATTTACGTCAAAGTACGACTTCTTCTTATGATATGTTTTGCATAAACTGATTCAATAAAGTTTCAGCCAGGCTGTCTGTACTTGGTTCTGCTTCCTAAGTATTCAGTCCCTAAGTTTCTGCTGAAAAAAGGAATTCTATCCACACTGCTAGCTGGAGCTACCAGGCCACACCAAAACCGTGATGAAAGGCTAAGGTTCTTGTTACCTTTTGCAGATGCAAATCCATTCAGCTAAGCACTCCCAAAGAAGGCTAAGATTTTCGGAACATACTGTTATTTTAGATTGTTCTACTCAACTGCCCAGTGTTTGGACTACTATGATGATTACAAAAAGCTGAGCTTTGAATCTTTATCCTGTCTGATAAGAGGCAGAGACTTAAATCCAATCCATGCAATAATCTGCAGGTTGTTGTCTATTCTTGAGAGGGTCTTCCTTAATGTTATCTTTGGAATTGTTCTGCTTTACAGGTAATTAAATATTCAGTGAAGCAGAGAGTGGAATCTCTTGTTCCCACCTGTGCCCTGACCACTGAGTCTGAAAGTCATGGTCTCCTTCTCTTTGTCTCAATGAATATTTAATTATTATCCCAATTGGAGTCATGTCAAGAGATTAAGGCTTTCCTGTGATGCCAAATAACCTGGTGAGTGGGACACACTCCTAATATGTTCTTTCTGTCTCTTCCACTCAGTAGCATGGAAAACAAACTTCTGGCCTGCCAAAAGGTTGCCTGGTAATGGAGTAGGTCCCTCCATGTTCTTATTTTGCTTAAACTTGAACATTTGGCCCCTGGGAGGAGTCTCATTGGAGTCAAAATGAAGCACATCTGTAAGTATGTCAAGGTCTCAACTGATATTTTAATTAGTAATTTAATTAGTTAAAATGTAAGTGGATATTATTCAGTTTCAGATTATATATTTGGCTTATAAATAAGCAAGAATATGTAAAACATAAAACATCTTTATAGGGATGACAAAAGATCCTGGCAAGACAAGAAACAAAGATAAAAATAAAGGCTGATACTGCAGAAAGGTGATAGGAATGAAAGCTGGGAAATTAATGTATCCAAATATGTTTAAGAGAAAAGATGATGTTGGAAATCAATAGATTTGCAAAGCACAGGCAATTACTGAAGGAGATTAAGCTAAGTAGGAATATTTAGGGTTGTAGCAAGTCTCCAGAGTTTTAGCCCCTTTTTACTTAGTAATGTTGTTGTTGGTTGTTTTGGGGGTTGTTTTAGTTTGGTTTTTGTTCTACTATGCAATATATTCATTTCTACCTTCAAACACAGAATTTTGTGGAGAGCTGAGAGTATCCTGGATTAGGGATTTCTAGATACATCCTTACATTATCAGTGTGTATAAATTCATTTTTACGTGACAGTAAAAGGCAGTACAAACCTGTCATTGAGTGACATTTTGCACACAGAAATGGAAGCAGCTAATGAATGAGATCTCCTGTTGATGTCATCTAAATTCAAGACCTGGCAAGGAAAAATGATGGATTAAAAATAGCTAAGGAAAACTAGAAGAATGAAAAAAAAGTAATTATCTGATGATATTTTTTAACCAATATGGCTAAATATTATGACCTGAAAAAAATTGTTGGCACACCTAAATCTGATTAGCCAATATGTGTAAATTATCAATGTTTCCTAATATCCCCTTGTCCAAACGATTTTACCATGCCTGGTCCTGACTTTAGTATTGAAATGTCCTTTGCTGCCCTATTGCTTCAATTCTCATTGTTTATTTTTAGTTACATTTAACTAACTATTTTTAGCTTTTGCTTATTTCTAGTCACCTAGGCAATAATGTACATTGACTAAATTTGTACCTGTACCTGAGAGCTCATGTCACCACAAAGATATTTAATTGAGAGTGCTAACATTGAAGAAAAAACACATGAAAAATGGATGTGTTGACACTTAAGTATTCACCCAGGCCCATTATTTTCACTTCTCCCTAAGGTGTGGGAGTTTAGCTGGGGTGATGGTGACCATAACAGGAGTCACCCTGTTGGATTTGCAGGCAGAGTGATCTTAACAACACATTGCTGCGAACAAAAGCTCTGCTTCTCCAAAATTTATGTTTGGAAGCAATGTGCCATTTGCATCACGAGGAGCTGGATAAGCCTCATCATCAGCAAATCTACTTAAGGCCGCTAAACCCTCCACAAACCAGAACTACATTCAGTTCGTCCTGCCTTCTTACCACAAGTGAAAAAGACTGCACAAATCACAGTGCATTTGAATTGTGGTTCTGTCCTGTAACTTCTCTCCCACAGGGGTTGTGCACAGGCAGTGCAGAGTTTGGATGACTCCTGTCACTACAGAAATGAACACCAAGAGGAACCTGTCATTCTTCTCTACAGCATGTACTTAAAAGTATGAGAAAAGTATGAAAGTAGGTATTAACACTAATTATATCTGAAAACTTGTAAAGCGAGATATACTGCATATGGAGATGACAATTTGTTTGCCCAAGATAAATTTGTTTTTCTGGTGTTTCTTGTTTCTTTTGTGTTACCCTTCTCAAAGATGAGGGAAGAACTCTAAACACAGGGAAAATATATGGAAAAAATGCCCACTTTGCTTTGTACTTAGTTTTAAGGTTTCTATTCCCAAACAGAAATTCTAAGCATACAGTACTTCAATGACAATAGGGATAATTTTCTGTCTTATTGCAGAGGGAAAAGGTATGTTTAGGAGACATATAATTCTAAACTGAAGTGTTAGCTGTCTTTAGTTAGTCTTTCATTATGGAGTGTGATCATGAAAATGTGTGCTGCAAAAACTTGCATATGTGTATCAAATTTCTACTTTGTATCCTCTGGGATATCATCCACAGCTGGAATAGAAAAATAGTTAGCTGTTGTTTAGTGCAAGTATAGATACATTCATATCATGCTCAGATCTGCATTGATTGTTCAGAAATTGTAATGGAAGTACAGGTATAGGACTACACAGTACCTGTGGTAAATATTTTGGTCCTATCTTCCTTTACAAAACCAGCTAAAATGCACTCATAAACATGCAATGTTAAATTTTCTAAGTTAGACAGGGCCTAATGCTACCTGGCATCATCAGCTATAGAGTGAAAAATAATGTCCTTGTCTACCATACATCTGATGGGACAGATCACACAAATTAGAACCAGTTAAACTCCTCTGTGCAGTGATCTTTCAAATTTAAGCCCATTTAGAGTCACCAGGTACAGGTTTTCACTCTAGAAAAACTCTATGTGTAAGCTTCCTTAGTGTTGATAACTAACTGGGTTCTACTTTTTTATGAAGCAGGATGCAGGATATCAGCCTAAATGCGTAGAAATTATTTTCTTCTAACATCTGTATTTTTGCATAAAAAATTCATTATGTCGACTAATTAGTTGGAATTTAGTAGTAGATTTTAACAGAAATGCTTTCTTTAACACTTTTAATTAGAGACCTGTTCACTCTGAAGTTTAAACACATCTGTGATGGAAAATATCAACTTGGATGACTCACTCTTTTCCCTTCCAATAGCAAATATTATAGCATTAAAGTACTTGAATTGCCTTAGGGTTTGAGTCTTCTGCTTACTAAAGTTTTCCAAATTAAAATATAGTATAATCTATCTTATTTTATGGCATTATAGTACATTGGATTTCTAGTTATTTCAGTGAGTACACAAGTCTTGACAGATAGAAATAATGTTGGTTTGACATTAGAACATTTTGTTTATCTACACTTAGATCTCACTGAATTTGTGAACTTATTTATATAGATACCTCCTATCAGTAAAGTCAAAGCAGAGAAGACTGGATATCCTGAGCCTAAGGCTATGAAATCAATCTTTCTCCTTTATTTTATTGCCACTGCCTAATGTACATTGCAAGTTAGACTGATGCTAGAGTAAGATATTAGTAAGACAATGTTGTATTTTAAAAGTGAACATGCATTTCAATTCTTCTATGAAATTCTGCTCTGGTGTGTTTCCCATGCAGCCGTACTGACTATTAAATGCAAATAATAGTGATAGCTCAGTAGTTGGGTCTTTGACCATAAGAAATAATCCTGGACATATATTACTGGAATTGCAGTTAACCATGGAATGGACTCTTTTTCCAGAATGACAAACTTCACATTTGCTTAGATGACAGAGGACAAACCACCTACTTCCCAACAAATTGAAGATATTACACCAGACTGCTGCACAAAATTGCTGCCATGCATTTGTGTATCCAGTGCGTATCTCCTGTGCTGCCACTGAGAAACAGCCTGACCTCAAAACTGTGGAGTACAAAACTCCAACTGTTAACTCTAGATGTGAGCTTTACATGCCTGGGTGGGAGTCATGTCTGTGGCTCTGTGTGCTCTTCATTAAAGCTCCTCTGTGAAAGCATTGGTAAGGGGATTTCCTTCCTCCTAAAGATGTTGGTGAATGCTGCTATGTCGTCAGTGTCAACAGCAACTCATCTGGAAGAATCAAGAGAATTTTTTAATTTATTTTTGTTTTGATTTTCGCTTTGCATCTGAGGCCAAGGTCTTTTAAACCTGGAATGAAACTACCTGCAGCCTCCCAGCAAACATATCTTTCCCTTTTCTTTACTTTGTCTAAAACAATAGATCTAATGTGGATGGAGAATGTGCAAATTCATTTCAACATGCCTGTTTTAAGCAAAAAGTCCACAGCTGATGTGGATCTACCTCACAGTATGACTCTGTTCTTGTCAAAGGTGATAGGAGCTCTGCCCCAAAAGTGTAGGATTAGTCTCTAGATTGTTAACATTACTGCCACCAGGCTGCCCATTTAGTCCTGTGTGATCTGAATAATGTGACAGTTTATCATTAAATCCTTCATGAGATCCTAGATCATTAAATACTAGATCATTAGATCCTTCTGCCAAACCCACTATACTGCTTTCCTAAAGCACACTTGTGTGCAGAGGCCCTGCATTATGGGTCCTGCTGCCTCAGCATTGTTCATACCTTTAGTGTCACATGAAAGTAAGAAGAGAATGAATGGAGCAGCTCCCTGGGCTCTATGGGGAAGCTCCTGCGAAATTCTTAATCAAAATGAAATCAAATAGCTGTTTTTAAGGAATATATATGACTTACAGAAATCTAAGCAATAGTAAAACTTATTTTCCTACATGGAAGAGTGTTTTGGTGTTTATATGGAAACATTTTATGGAACTGAAAACATTCTGAAGCTTCAGTCAAGTGTTAAATTTCTAAACCATCCCGTTAATTTCTCTAGCATATTTCTTTGCCATTCTCCCTCATGTGTTGTTTCTGCAGTGTCACTTGAAGTCTGTCACCTTTCATATGGTTTACATTCCATTGCCAGCAACTGATGTGTAGTTCCTTGGAAAAAATTTGCTCCATCAAATTATGCTTTACTCTTTCCACCTTCCTACATGTCATCAGAAAAATCTGAAAAAAGGCCTTAGAGATACTGCCACTGTTAATTGTTTTGTTCAGGGCTTGATGAACAGGGATTTTGTTCAGAGTCTTTGAGTCCTCCTTCTTGTCATGGCTGAATGTATTTGCTACATCTTTTTCCTTATTTAATGCAATTGGCATGACAAAAATTCAGTAAAAAGGCAGTAATAAATATACAGGTTTTCAAATCAAATGTGGACATAGTTTTCTCTGGCATTAAAAAAATAAAATGCATACATAGAGAGATTGATTTTTATACAAGTGATGTTTTTTAGTCTTGAAAATCCTAGCTGCACATGCCATTTGTAGTTGAGCTAACCTAAAACCTTGAAATCAGGCATATCTGTAGAACATTGTCAATTCTTGCATTTTTTTCACTTGTCTGAGGAAACTGGATGCTGTACCTTAATTATGTCAGGCCATTAACAGGAAGAGTACAGACTAGGGTAATAAGCTGATAACTGCAATTTTTTACATAATTACTTATACTAATATCAGCAGTGTAAAAGAAAGATGGGGAAGAGTGTATGCATAGTTATGTATACATATATGTATATATAATAAAAGTGATAATTTAGATTAAAAAAATCAGTGATTGAAAAGAAAAGAAAGCTGTACCTGGAAGTGTCCCACTGATTCAATTTAATAGGATTGTTTCCTGAACAGGAATTTACTTGGTTTTATTTACATGTAAATATTTTATGTATGTCACTCATGTTTTGTCGTGGGTTTGGAGTACAAAACTAAACTGATTATTCCTATCTAGTAATAACTAGAGATTAGCCTCATTCCAGGCATATGTAGTTTGTTGGGCAACCTATCAATCAGTTTTTAAGTCCTCTTTAAGCACCATGATATCTTCTAAAGATTTTGGGTTTACTGTGATATAGTGGAAAGAAACATTCACTCATAGATCAAAGTAACGTTAAGAAAAATGTGAGGTTCCAAGGGTAAATTCCTTGTTAAAACACTAAATGGTGTTTCAAATCCTAGTGGATGACTGGGTTTAAGATTTTTTTCTCTAGAAGGTCATTCCTGATATGACATAGATAAAAGCATTACAACCAGATAAAGGCTGGTCTTTACAATATTTGTCTTTGCTTAACTAAAAGTAGTTTTAGAATAGATTCAGATAAGCTGGTACAGATTCCTGCCTGGGTGCTCTTTTTCACAGATTGTATGCATTCTACCTGAATAGAAATTTAGTGAAATTAAAAACACTAATTCAAACCAGTTATAAATCCACAGAAGCAAAACTATAAAATTAGTATAAACAATTTTATGTGTATAAAAATATAAAGAAAACGGAGCATAGACTAGACCTTCGTAGCAAATCTCTAAAACACAAGGGCAAAACACTGAAGACCAGGGTGTTCATGCATAATGTTGATTTCCTGCTCCTGTGAAATGATTGTCCCATGTCTGTGTTACACACATATATAGTATATACTATTCTATGTATTCCTGTGTTAGAGAGATAGGTCTCTTCATTTAGAAGAGGAAAATAATTTTATTAAAGACTATATTAATTAAAGCACCTTATGCTTTTGAAAACCTCATTATGAAATGAAAAAAAAAGTAGTAAACTTTGGAAAGAAACACAAATTATTTAAGTTTTTTCTTGGAAAAATTTGACATTCTGAAACTTCTCATAAATGTGTTTCAGCTCTACCAGTTAAATGCTCAGACAAGATCTGATTTTTTTCTTCCATAGTAAATAATAGCCATGAAGCATTGCAAAAATGAAGATTCAGATCTGTACTGCTTGGACATATAAAGCTATTTATTAGCTGGTAAATAGATTATTTTGTCTATAGTGCCATCATAGATGCATAATGAAAGCTTATGTTAGATAAAGGAAGCAAAAAATTGCATCTGACCAGCTACTGCAGCTTTTCTAGCCCTGGGACTTGTTTTCAGATTGTCAGGCATGGAAACTGTATGGGTGAAAGTGGGTGAACAAAACCTTTAGATTTTCTGAGATTGGTGAGATTGCACTACTGCTTTTGTCTTAGAGGTTAAAATTTCTGTAAAACATATTTGGTATTTTCCTGGGCTTACACAGAGAGGGAGAGGTAGGACCCAAAATGCAAAGTTGCATTAACTGCCTTAGTTAGAAGCACTAAGGGTCTGGTGTGAAAAGATTCTGAGAAAAGAGAGGACATTTGTGAAGGGTGTCATGGAAGGAGGAAATGCAAAACTGAAGAGAAAATTTGCTATTAATAATTTTATGTTCTTGCTTATTAAGTATGAAAGTAAGACTTACAATTCTATTTCCTTTCTACATCAGACCTATTTGTGACTTCAGTTTACATGCCAAACATTTAGTTTAATCTTTCTCCAGTAGCAATGGGTTATTTTCTAATCTTATATCTGACAAAAATGTAAACACAGCATTTATTTATATGGATCAGTTCTGACTGTGTTGAACCAGCTTCAGTCATACATTAAGGATACTCAAACGTGGAAGACATTACATGGAAGTTGCGTTAGTAAGCAGTTAGATGAAGCTGGAGAGTCTCGCCTGGGATATGCCTTGGACAACCTCTTTTTTGAGGTTTTGGTGGATACTGGAGGACTCACCTGTGATAAAATACATCAATCTCAAAAATTCCTTCTTATTTTTCTCTAAAGTCATTTTGAAGAAACAAAAATTCCTCCAGTGAAGTTGATAGTATAAACTCAGGCAGCTTACATTCTATGTTTCTTCAGAGTTTTGTATCACAAATTTATCGCTTACCATTTGCATTTGCAGGAAACAAATATACCAGTGAAAAAGCATCCTTTGATAAAAGGAGCACAGGATCAGTCCTACAAGAGAATCTTAAATTTCATTTTTTGAACGTAGTTACTCCACTCTACTTCAACTGGTATGTTTCAAAGTTAATGTGCAATAATATATATAGTTAAAACTAGCATCTGCCTTGTTAGGGCTTCTGAAAACTTGCTTTACTAGGCAAGGGAGGGAAATCATGACACATACTACTTCTACTGGTAATCCTATAGCAAATCAAATTTTATTTATGAGATCTCAAGGTTTGCTGGTATTTTTCTGTGCACCACATTGATGTACTTTTTGGGTTGGTTCATTTGTTAAACAAGGCTTTACCTTTATAAGAATACATATGTTCTAGTCATTTGATATACAAACACCTTTTGTTGTAAGTTGTTTGCTTCTAGTTCAGAAAGTGATTCACCTGAAGAGAAATCAAGGAATTATAAATATTACTGAAGTTTTTAATAAGTTCAAAGAGAAATTTAATGATGCCTGATCACTGTTTTATGAAAATATTTTCAGCATATTAAATGGAGGAAAATATGCTTAAGAAGCTTGCATGTAGCTGTTGTCTCAGAAGGTAGTTTTTAATATTTTGGTGAAATAATGTTTTTATTTGTGTGACTGCTGACTCTAAAATATCTTCATAAAGCAGTCCTGACTTTAGAACTGTAACCATCTTTAGGTTAAGACATTGTGCCTTTCCATCCCAAGTAGCTTCACGCTTATCTAGGAATGCACATTTAGATAACACTTTAGGGAATCTCTCATCTTTGTTGTCCAAAATGTATTTCTTACTGATGTTTCTGTCTTCATAAATACACTTACAAAATTGCTTTTGCATGATCTTCTCAGTCATATTTCATTCTTGTATATTACTGAAAGATTAAGTAAATGACCATATGAATTAAGTATGAGACAAGGCCTATCTGAGGCCAGCATTCACCTTCTGTTGCCTGGCTGAATTAAGTGGCTGAAGCCAGTATTACCCTATATTGCTAAAGCCATATCTTCTATAAATAGAGTTTGATTTCTCTGTTTCTCTGTGCTGTGATCACCACATTACCTGACACAGGTGACCAAACTGGAAACTTCTACAGTATAAAACTAATTTCTCTTAAAGATTAAATGCAGTATCTTAGAGACCAAGTTTGAGATATAGCCAGCACAGTTTTGAGACATGGCCAACACAGAAGAGGTCCTGCACTCTGACACTTGGGTTATATCTGTTTCTATATTTACTTTTACGAAACTCAGCATAGGCTATGTTATTTCATCTGAGCACTGGTCAAAATTGAGAGGCTATGTAGACTTGCTTGACTGCCATGTGCCTTAGTGGGGGAATAATGTAGACTTCCAGAGTTCTAATGAAGAAAACAAAATAACCATGGCACTCTTACCAGTGCAAAGCTCCATGGGCTTGGTCTTCCACTTAATTTTATCTCACTGTAAGAGCAAACTGTGTAAAAATGCAAGACGTTGTCTTTCAATATCGGAAGATAATTTAGCCATCCCACAGAGGGATCTTGGGCAGATGCCAAAAACTCTTCATCAAGATGAGTTTGGAGCTGCACCAAGGGTGAATAGGACCTTGTGGCAGGCACACTTCATGATAACATGAACTTCAATCTTTCACAAAAAAAAAATGACAGCCACCAAACCTTTTTGCAGTTCATACCCTGAAATCATATCTGCTATGTACTGCATCAAATCTTTTTATCCTGACAGTTATATATAAAGGAGGAATCTTAGCTGTTTGGTTTTACTCTTTGCTAAGGAACAGTATATTCTGTTTTTCCTTCTCTAACTTATTTCAGGTTCTTTAGTTCCTCTATAAGTTTTATGCTTTTGGATTGCATTTGGTGGAAGGTTTTGCTTTTCTTTTTCAATTGCTTGGTTTTTTTGGGGGGGAAGGGTTGTGAGTTTTTGCTATTTATTTTTACTTTTTCAGCTAAAAATGCAGATTGTAAAAATGACCCTGAAAGGATTCTGCTTGGAGGAATCCTCTCTATTGTTCTCACATATGCTCACATCTTCTCTGTAAAGTTACACTGTTTTCAGATTTGTTCTGAAGCCTTCCTTGCGTCATGGAATGCCAGCAGGAAAAGCAAGGCCTTCCTTACAAAATGACAGTGGCAGACGACACTGACAATATCATCAGCAATAGCAATTGTGATGACAATGTCTAACTCTTTGGAATTAGGGTTTTGAAAACAGAATAGAGATGTGCTGTAGAGGAAAGATGTGAATGTGAGTTGAATTTTCCTTTACAGACTTCACCCAGGAAGTGTCCATGGCTATGGGAAAAACAGTGTCTGGTTCTAACCTTTCTGCACTGGATCCAGCAAGGATTGAGGGTAATGAGAGGTGCAGCTGTCCCACATGCAACTTACAGTTGTTATTCATGATCACTGTATTATGAAATAACAATATTTGAAGCTGAAAGGGACCTAAAGGATCATCAAATCCAAATATAAGTAAATTGCTTATACAGGAATTGATCCCGCAGCCTTAGGAGTTTTGTGACACCATGCTCTCATAATTGTTGTGAACTGTAATAAAGTCTTGTTTACAAGTGAATCCTGTCCCTTCTGTATTGCATTTCCTATGGAGATTTCACATTGCCTCAATTTTCTTGCATCTTTAATACAAGCTTTCCAGGAAAGCAAATGCTACTTTTTCCAAGTTCTGGCTTCTGCAACCAAAAGGCAAGAAAGTTGAAAACAGTTTTAAAGTTTCGTATTGATCTAGCTTTTCTCTCATTTCAGAGTCACATTTCTTTTAAATTTTCTTGAGGATATAGATACACAAAATTTCACAAAATAGAAGTAAATTAACCCTGTATCATCTGGAGATTGTTTACAGCATTATATCATCCTTCTGCCTGTTTCTTCTCATTCTTTTTGTGTTTTTCTTTTTAATTTCCCAGCTTTTGTTACTGAAAATGGAGCATTCCTAGATGAAAGTATGGAGGAAATGGCAGGGAACTTGACTTTTCCAGTGTGCGCCACTGAGATCCTGCCGCTCAGCTACGAACTTAACTTCTTCTTGCAGCCCCATTGAATGCAGACCATTCATCTGTAGCTGCTAAATAAATGCAAGATGCACATCTTATATGCACATGTTATCATTAATTTGTGGACTTGTCTTTATTCTATGAGCAGATGAACTCTTGATATAGGAAGCTGCTTTCAGGATAATGGGGGATGTAGATTAAGCATGTGATGGGATTTCCCCACATGGAATTTATATTTCCTGTGTCCACAAGTGGCTTCAAAATCTTGAAAGATGAGATTGCTTGTTATAGAAATTTACAATGTTTGATATTTTGTGATTGGGTCCTGTTCAAGGATAATAGCTAGGGCTAGCTAGAAGTTTTCTTCTGCTAGACTGGAAATGAGATAACTGCCTCTTTTTTATTTAACTGTGCTTACCAACAGAGAGGTACAACCAAAAAGATGCTATATAAATACATTAGAATTAAACAGTGTGCTAGTTAAAATGAGCACAACATGTGGGTCTAATATGCAAAACTGATTTCTCTGAAAGTTATTTTCAACTCTGTTTTAAAGTCAGGGTGAATGACACATTGCTGGAATAAACACCACTTCTTGCCTGCTTATGTAATTTTGCTAGTATGAAGACACAGAAAGATGTTTGTCTACTTGAAGAGATACATGCTACCAGTGACACTGGCTCAACTCCCACTCTGTGACTCGGGCAGAATTCATGATGCATGGGTTTTGGTCTCAGGAAAATATGCAACTGTCCCCCTCTATTCTTCCTTCGTTCCTGGGCTCACAGACTATTTACACAAGCTTCCAAATTTGCATATAAATTCAATACTTGCTGTGGAAAATCACAGCTGAGTCACCCTGAATATATTTGTACTTGGGCACAAATGTTTTTGCAAACCTTCAGCAAAGTAATAGGCTAAAACTGAGTGCTGATACCAAAACTACGTTGCTCTTGGAAGTGCCTAAGAAAATGTCTGCCTAAAATGAGCAGGAATTATTTTCCAGGTATTATTTATAGCTAACATCCCCTGCCTCTCCACCCCTCCCCCCGAAAAGACCCATACAAAAACAAACCCCTTAAATTAACCAAATCAAACCAAAACCAGAAGGGAAAAAAGTGGGAAAAATAAATAAGATGTTTTAAAAAAAAATCAGTCAATTTCAAACCAAAATTTGTCAGCATGATCCTAGAGAAATTCTTATCTTGGTAATTCCTGTGAGGTTCCCTTATTTTTTTGTGTAGCCAAGCTGTATGCAAAACAATTTGCTGATGTTTCTATCTATCCACACAGAGGCAGCTGTGGCCAACTGATATTACACTCTGATTTTCTAATTGGCCTATAAAATTTTACTTGCATGATGTGACTCAGGAATGAGAGCTGCTTCAGGTATTTAAGGTGTATAAATACAATCCTCAGGTAAGGCTTTGGTCTCTTTTGCATGTGAAGCAAACAGACAATTCTCCTCTCTGCAAGGAGATTGGATTGGAGACATCCAAATTTTACTTTTGAATGGGATTAGTAGCAAATTTTCTAATCTCATCAACTGCATCTCAAACAAAAAAACATTTCTTTCTACTCCTACTAAACAAGCTTCTGTTAAGGATGCAGAAAACCAGACATAATATGAAATTTCTGCAGAAAATAAAATAAGGGAGGAACAGGATTCGCATGTAAACAAGACTTTGTTACAGCTCCCACAATTAGGAAAGGAACTAGTGCAATTATAATGAACAAGAACTCTGAGCTACATTGTGCATGTAGCCATTTGTGGGTTAGCTGCACCTCCCATCAGTTCCCTTACTCTAAGTTCTACATCCATGGGTGTGCATCCTCTTCATGAGATTTCTGAGAGAAATGCTTGTGTAGTTTTTCTCTTACCACTTTGTTTATTTGTGTCCTCCATATTTCTCTTCTTCTACAAATAGTGAGTCATTTTTTCTTTTCCTTGATAAAAGAAGATAGTTTGCCTTTGCATCTAAAGACCTGATTGCACATTAACCAGCCATTTTGTATAGAAATAAGACACATGCCATCACTGTGAAAGTTGCCACTTTAGGATTTACAGCTTTTTTGCTGGGTTTCTTGCTCCTTTACCCAAGAAAAATCTGCTCTCTTCAGCATTTTACAGGTAAAGTTTTCTGCAGTAATGAGGTTCACTGCATTTCTTACTATGTAAGGCAGACTGTGTGTTTTATGTTTTTGGACAGTCTTCTTGTACTAGATGAGCATGAGGAGTCTAAGAAGATTGTTATTCAAGTATCAGTCAAAACTAGCGTAGAAAAAAATTGCTGTTGGTAAAAAAATTGGATCCTGGGATCTCTAAAAAGGCCTATGTAAATTAATGTTTTTACTTACACTGGATTCTATCTGGATTCAGATGTCATGCTTACATGCAAAGCACTTGGGAAAAATCATAGCCTAAAATACTCATAATTTGAATTCAATGAACCTGGAACCTTTGTTTTACCTTCTACATCTCATTACATATCTTCTGCTGATTCTCTGTCTAGTGTGCCCCAAGTCGTTGATTTCATATAGTGAAAGCTGTGTGCTTGGGTCTGCATGTAGTCACCAGTTCTTCAGGGATCAACACAACCTACCTGTGTAAACTGCAGCCAAGTCTGGATTTTAAATCTGTACAACTGCCGTGCATGCAGAGTGTCTTTCTTTCAAAGATTGCTTGGTAAAACATCTAGGAACAAGGCAGACGGAGCTGGGCTTGGCTAAGGATGCAAAATGTGGTGTGAGAAGACAGCATAGCCAAGTTTGTAGGGCAAGGCTGTGCCTCACTAGGTGAAGCAGCTATAAATCCCCGGTGTTGTCTGTGCCTGCCTCCACTTCCAAAGAAGCATGCACTCTGCCATGCCTGCCAATTCAGTACCAGATTTAGTGGCTTCAGGTTCATTTCCATAAAGGCAAAAAAATTCTGGTGCTTTGAAACTGGAATGTTTATGAACTGACAGTCTGCCAGTAGTCGATTGCAACACAGTTCAGTGCAAGGGTGACGCTTTGCAAGGGGTGCTAGAGAGCTCAAAGCAGCCGTGCTGGAAGGCAAATATGTTCTCAGGGACAGCTGGCAGACAATGCATATTAACTGAAAACCTAATGAGTGCGTTAGCCTATACAGTCACATAAGACACATGGGGAAAAGGTGAAGTGATAGATACATTTTCTAGTGAAGAAAATGGAGTGCAACTGAAGTAACTAAACCAGGGTAGTTTAGGGTAGAGTTCTCTGCTATTTTTTGTCTCAATAAAAGGGGCTTAGTCTTAAGTAGTGAAGCTGTCTCTAGGCTCACAGCATTTAGACAATCAGTGTTGATATTCATGCAACTCATGCCAGACATGAGAGAGGAAAAGGCAGGAAGCAGCCAGCCTCAAGGATGGGACAGAAGCTGTCCCAAAGTTCCTAAGCTGTGACACAGTCAGGCTTGACTTTAGTGCTGAAGAGTGTAACCAGGAGCTGGGGCTGATGAGGGGAATGGCCAAGAAATGAGAGATGGACAGGAAATAAGAGGTAAACTTTAGCCACATTTATCACAGGTCAGGGAATTCTTAGGACAGCTAAATAATCTGTAACTTGACCACATACCAAGTGTTGTCTTGGGAACATCAAATGTTCTGAGGTGCATTTAGCCTCCTAAAATGTACATATTATCCCTGTGCTGCTCTTATGCCTGTACTATACAGCTAGGATAAACAGACAGGCATTAAGTAAGTATCATCAACAGCTGAAAACTGTTAGCTAAATTACTTGTATCATTGCCGAAGAGATTGTCTTTGCTGTCAAAATTACTGAGAATTTTGCTTTTATGTCTCATGTTTAGGGACTGATGAGCTGTGCTCATCTTTTATTGAAATAATAAAAAGAACTTCACTTTTCTCATGAACTGCCATCCAGGTTCAAATAGGCATTGTATAGAAAGACAAATACAGTGCCAATCTAGGAATGGCATGTGTTTGTGTCTCATCCAGTGAAGTGATAGTAATTCATGTCAAAAGGGATAGATGATTGTGACAAAAAAGGACACAAGTTCCCTGCGTGGCTGAATTATGTGAGACTTTTTTAATGATAATGATAATTACTGCAGCTTGAAAGAAAATTTTTGGTTGTAGGCACATAAGAGTGAAGAAGAAAATTACTATCCTCTATCAGCTATGTAATAAAAAGTGTAACTGTGAAAGCCTAAATATAGAGAGAGCTTGGTGTAATCCAGTTTTTTTACTCAGAGGGATGGGTATAATGACTCAGCAAATTGCTTCTGAAAGGGAAAAAGTTATCTTAAAATGACCTGTTATTTTTCAGATACTGAGTATATAACTTGTAAGCATCTGGAGATGAGCTGGTTAATCAGAAACAGTCAAAAGTGTAGAAATCGTTCAGCTGAAAGGTGAAGAAGGTTTTATTTCTAACTTTGTTGGAAAGTGAGGTGTGTTGATAGTAAAAGCTGTCATTGGCGCACTCGGAAGTATGTGCAGTCTGTTGTAAAATAAATATGCAGTCAGCCTTTGGGATCCTAGAGCTTGCTTTGGCTGCACATGGGAAAACTCCAGTGTGATAATACAGAACAAAGTTCACTTTCTGGATTGTTTATTGTTAAGTAATGCGCTGAAAACATTGTAAGGTGAAAGATGGTACAGGACTTTCTAAGCAACCATTTCCCTTTTTGAGACAGCTTCCATTTTACTTTGTTCCTCTGAACTTTCAGAGGCTGCAAGCCAGAGAACTGAATACCAACATAGATCTATTTCATAAGTGTTTACTTACATGATGTTTCTGAGTGTGATGGTACAAATCCATAAATTAGGATCCCTTTGAAAGTTATGGAATGAATGTCAGTGTATTTTACAGGTGTCTAATCAGGCTGTAGTCATATTGCCACGGCTGCAAAATGGGAGTTTAGCAGTGTACCAGAACAACTTTTCTGCTGTTTTAAAGCACTCTATATTTGTTAGCACCAGTCTGAAAAAAAAAAAAAAAGAGTATTGAATATTGATAGCTCAATAGAACATACAAGAAAGTTCCTCTGTTCTCTGAACTTGTCTCTGCAGGTGGCCACTAGCCAGTACCAAGCAATATTTTGACAGCAGGGAAAGTGCAAGAAAATTCTTTTCAAGGACAGTGTTCTAGGTTTAAGGAGTTTGGGACCAGGAATTCCCTCAGGCAACAAAAGCATCATTTTTCTTCCTTGAGTTTGCCTAAATTCATTCTAAACCATCCTTAGTGTGTGGTATTTACAAGGTTCTATGCCTAGAGGCTGTCCATTGCTGAAGAAGATCTTGTTTGCTTTGTTCACCTTGCATTTTCATTTCATAAAAATGTTTTCTGTGAAGGGGTAAGGAACAGCCTACTTACCTTCTACCCATTGGTTCTTAGATTTCTATCATGTCCTTTTGTTGACACCCCTTCTCATACCTGCAATCTTTTTGGTAGGCTAAATAATCTAGTCTTCCCACTCATTCTCTGTCTGAAGCTTTTGGAACTTTCCTAGTTGGCATTAATGATCTTCTCTGCGTTATTCCCATTGTATAAGACCTACTGCTTTCCCATTAGGTTTTTGACATATTATGAGTTTATAAGGTGGCACACTATTTTCTCTTTTTCTCTGGTATTTG
This sequence comes from Cettia cetti, assembly GCA_013401135.1. Lineage (NCBI taxonomy): Eukaryota > Metazoa > Chordata > Aves > Passeriformes > Sylviidae > Cettia > Cettia cetti. The sequence continues at coordinate 1,572 of VZUI01066841.1, read as the reverse complement.
TTGAACCTTGATTTTCTCTTTTGACTATTGATTAGATATTTTCATAGAAAACCTTATCTTCTCCAAAGATCTTTGTTTTGGTTGGAAGCAAATAGAGCATTTGGATGTTGAGTTGGGAAGCCTGACTTGCTGCTGTGAAATAGATTGTAACCTGGAAATTTTGTCCATTTGGAAAGGAGGAGGGGAACAAGAATTGGAAAAGTTAAGTTTCCTCCCCATTCTTGGCTATGGCTGGAGCCAGAGGGGGTAAGGTGACACTTCCCACTTTGTTTTGGTAAGGTAGCTGTGCTGTAATGTTTCCTCAGCTGGGTGAGTTTGGTGACAGAGAGGTTCTTGGAAGCAGTCATACCACAGTGACTCAGTAGGAGCAGAATGAATTCCTTTCAAACACTGCCCTTGCCACTGTTTCCTGGGTGCACTTTTAAACCATTTTACCTTGAATGTTTTCTGAGTTCCTGTGTATAGCACAATGCAATGGAAATTTCCCTTGATATTCTGTTGAAAATTCCATTTTAAAAAAACACATAAATATTCAAAAAGATCTTTTAAGTATTTGGAAAACACAATATTTTGCCTGGAAGACAGAAAAGCTGACCCCTTGCCACTCACCTGGAATATTCACATCCGTTTTGTTTTCAGGCTACTGGAAAAATAATCTGTGCAGACAGTTCATACAGGAAATTCGAAGAAAAATATTATTTGCTTGACTTTTTCTCTGCTTTGGAATAAAAAAATCATAATGCCATTTTAATTTAAACATATATGTATTTATTTTAATGTCTGTGTCTTTCTATACACATGGCTACTGCCACTGGCTCCTTAACACTTTGATTTTTGAGTAGTATCTGTGTAGATTTTGAGTACTTATCATTGGACTTTTTTGAGGTTGGTCCATTATCTTCCCCCTAAGGACCTATTAATTCAGATAATGTCCCAAAGATATAATTACTGAATAGCATTGTGTTGAAAGATGTTAATGGCCATGATTATTTGAAGTTTTGATCTGAAGATTCCCAGAGGTTGTGGTATACCCTTTGCTCATTTTCCTCCAGTTTGCAAGATGCCAGATCTTTGGAAATGGTGAGGAGCTTACCTATGTAAATGTCATGGGAACTATCATGGGAAGTAGTTGTCAACATCAGGCTCAGGGTGAGCCTGCACTGTGCCCTGGCAACCCAGAGGGCAAACGGCATCCCGGGAGCCTCGAGCTGCCAGACACAAGAGAGGGGATTATTCCCTGCATTCAGGGCTGTGCAGCCTCACCTGGAGTGCTCAGTGCAGTTCTGTGCTGCTCAGTTTAACAAGGTTGTCAAGCACTGGAACAGGCTTCCTAGAAATTTGGTCAATTCCCCCAGCTTGTCAAAGTTTAAAAGACGTTTGGACAATACGCTTAATAATATTAGTCAGCCTGAAGGGGTCCTGAACTGGATGATATTTTTAGGTCCATTCTGACTGACATATTCTGTTCTGTTCTGTTCTATTCTATTCTGTTCTGTTCTATTCTATTCTATTCTATTCTATTCTATTCTATTCTATTCTATTCTATTCTATTCTATTCTATTCTATTCTATT